>CM076578.1:1338525287-1338755153 GCA_034641835.2 Pinus albicaulis
AAGGATCGTCAGTATGGAAGAGTACCTTGCGACAGGTGCAAAAGTCTCCTCATAGTCAATCCCCTCGATCTGTGAGAAGCCACGGGCGACAAATCTCGCCTTGTACTTCTCCACACTCCCGTCAGCCGCCTGCTTCACTTTGTAGATCCATCGCGAACCTACAACTGATTTCCCAACCGGTCTTGGGACAATCTCCCATACACTGTTCCTGATGATCGAATCATATTCTTCGATCATGGCATCAACCCATGCGGGTTCCTCCACAGCTTCCTCAAAAGAGGATGGCTCTGTCACAACATATTGACTCATAAGAGCCATGTATCCAGTGTACCGATCCGGTGACTGTCTCTGTCTGCGCTGTGCTGTAGGTGGTCCTACAACCTTCTCTGCATCCCGAGCCAGTCGCTCAGCTTCTGTAGTGCGCATGCGCCCTCTGATGGTTGGCGCTGCCTGGGTGGTTTCTTCCACCTCCCGAACCTCCTCTTGTGGCTGATCCACATCTGGAAGCTCCTCCTTAGGAACTAACAGCTCCTCATCTGCATGCAAGTGTAGCTCCCTCTCAAGCGAACACTGCATGGCTTTCTCCTCCTGAAATTTTATATCCCGTCGCACAACAGTCTTGCGACTGTCTGGCACATACACTCGATAGTTATGAGGTGTATCGGTGTACCCCACAAATATTCCAACTTCAGCAGTTGGATCCAGCTTCCTTCTTGCATCCTTCGTCACATGCATGTAGACAGGAGATCCGAAAATCCGCAAATCGGAAATATCAGGCCTCTTGCCAGAATAAGCCTCCTCTGGTGTACTCATGCCAAGAACCTTGTGAGGACAACGGTTCTGCACATACACTGCTGTATTGCATGCCTCAGCCCACAAGTGAAGGGGTAGGCCCTGATCATGCAACATCGCCCGTGCAGCACCCACGATCGTTCTGTTCTTCCGCTCGGCCACCCCGTTCTGCTGTGGGTTATGGGGTGCGATGAGCTCTCTCCGAATCCCTTCTGCGCTGCAGAACTCCTTGAATTCAGCTGAGATGAATTCACCACCGTTATCACTCCTTAGAGCAATCACCTTCTTCCCCGACTCCTTCTCGGCCAGTGCTTTAAACTCACAGAACTTCGCGAATGTATCGCTCTTCTTCTGCATGAAGAAGATCCAGCACTTTCGAGAGAAATCATCAACAAAGATCACATAATACTTGTGCTTTGCTGTCGAAGCAACTGAGAAAGGACCACACACGTCTGTGTGAACTCTCTCAAGGATCGTGGTGGCGCGACTATCCTTCTCGTGAAAGGTGGCTTTCACATACTTCCCTAAAGTACACCCCTTGCACTGATCTGACTGCGCAAGAGTGCCCTTAGGAAGTCCAGTAGAAATCTGCTGCAGAATCTTCAAAGCTCCATGGTGAAGATGGCCCAATCTCCTGTGCCATAGTTCGCCCTCATCATCCCGGCTCACCACATCTCCGGCCTTGCATGCCATAGCTGCGCAGTCATCTACCTGCAACTGATAAAGGTTCTGAGTTCGAACCCCTATCTTCCGGGTCTCTCCAGTAGTCTTACTGCGCAGGAAGGCTTTTCCTTCGCTGAAGACTACATCATAACCCTTATCCTCCAACATCGCTACTGAAATCAGGTTCTTCTTCAATCCAGGTACATGCATGACATCCTTTAAGACAAAGGGTTTACCAGACTCCCTCTGAAAGGATACGGTACCGATACCAGTCGCATTGTATCTACCGTCATCGCCCATCTCGATGTGCACACCCAAATCCTTGTCCTCCAGATCTGAGAACAACTCCCGATCTCCCGTCATATGAAATGACGCACCGCTGTCCAAGAACCACACCGATCCCATCACACTTGAAACCAAGCATGCAATGAGTGAAAATTCAAGCTCGAACTGTGAAGCCAAAGCTTCTCCATCTGCAGATCTTCCCGCTTGCTTGTTCTTCTTCTTCTTTGGACAATTGGTAGCATAATGTACGTGATCATGGCAGTGAAAACATTTAACTTTCGCCATATCCTGCTTCTTGCCCTTAGCTCCAGAATGAGAGGTTTTCTTACCCTTCCCTTTCTTAGCTTTGGACACCAAAGCGCAGTTTTCTTCATCGGCTCCCTTTGATGAAGATCCATCTCGAGTAGTCCTCCTTATCTCCTCCTGCATGAGATCCGCCCAAAGGCGCTCCCATCCCGGCAGCTTCTCCCGACCATTGACACTATCTTGATATGAGTGCCAAGCCTTCGGAAGACCAAGGAGAGCCCGGTCGACCATATCCTCTTCATCGACAGTAACCCCCACACTTCCCAGTTCATCTCTGCATTGAGTGAACTTCGTGAGGTATTTGGCGATACTGTCGCCCTTCTCCATCTTGATGTTCTTGAGCTTATCTTTGAGCGCCAGCTTCCTTTGGTCACTCTTACTCTGGAATAGATCCGTCAAAGCTTTCCACATTAAATATGGAGTAGCCTTTCCATGCAGGCTGGATACAATATGATCCTTGACGCCCTCCAACGGGATCCTTCGACATTTCGCGATCTTCTTTTGCCATGCATCGACCAAAGCTGCATCAGTGGGCTTTGGGACATCCGCATCTACGAACTCCTTCAGACCATTATCTTCTAACACTGCTTCCATGCGATCCTTCCATGCAACATAATTCGAACTGCCTTCAAGAGCATATTCGAGTCGCAAACCATTGAAAAAAGACATCTTTCAACACGAACTCAAGAGAACAACCTCTGCAAATTAATTCCAAACTCCAATTTCTCAGCTTCAGTCTCCACCCAAAACCAAATTATTTCCAAATGGGGAATTGAAGTACAAAGACATTCACCGAGATCTTTCACCCACAAGATGGATGAATATTCCGGAGAGCTACAGCATGTCCCCGAGACTACTGTCCCAGAAAATGAGTTTGCAATCTTAAGTAATAGACTTGTTAATTCAATGCCTACAAATACCATGTAAAAGTATTTGAATGAATCATGACAACAGAGATCTTTAAATCACATCAATTTCAATTTATGCATAACCTGTCTTCACAATTAGACACATGAAATAACACCAAACATTAACATCAAATCAATCACATTAAATCGGTATGTATGGAAAGCCTATAGCTGAAAACCCCCCAGCTATTGTGTATATTATAATGGAGAAATCATGTAACAATCATAGTACAAAAACTCTTCACAAGCTCTCATACACTACCTCCCATGCTACACACTATCAAGCTAGATCTAGCAAATCACTTGCTCCAATCCTTAGCCACTTGATAGCCAACCTTGATTGCGTATTTTAATGCTAGGTGATGGCCTCCTTATATAGATAAACCACCAGCCTTGACTTTGCAATACTCATAGCTCACTCCACCTATCTATGTGTTGCAAATAGCAACCATATAGTCACAACTGATAGCTTTACTCTACCCTTTCATCTATCTCTTTCACTGGTCTTCACTGAACTGATCATGCACTGTAGTGAACTGAAGTGTTCTTGAGTTGACTAATGAGTTAATATTTAGTAAATTAAATATTATTTAATTTACTCCACTCATATCTAATTGATTAGTTAGTTAACTAATCTCAACTAGTTCAACTGAAATAAATAGAACACAACTCCACTATTTGTCCCGTTAACTCCTCCAAAACTTCTGCCACTGAAGTCTAACTGAAGTAAACCATGCAAGATGCCATCAAACCCTAGGAACCATGTGATTCCTTGTGTCAGTTGCATGAGTCACCTCCATGACTCAAACTGAAGTGCGCCAAGAGAGTAAACTGCTGTTTATAGTCAAAATATTATTAAGGGTAAATAATATTTGACTTCCATATTTTAGGAGATCAGTCTAAAAATAGCCTGGGTCCTAAAAATTAGGGTCTCATCTATTTTTACCGACATGTCGCATACTCCAAGAATCTCCAAGTAGAATTCCCAAATTATGCTCCGTATGTCTAAAAATAGACATAGTCTAAAAATAGACTTTGCGCCAGAATTTGCCTGCGGGCCCACTTAGTGAAGGCGACTTCATTTCACTAAGCTCCATCATCTTGCTGCATTCTCAACATGGTTTACTTCCATTTGCTGTTTTCTCAATAATTCATTAAAACCATGTATAAAGGGTCGGATTAGTCTCCAGTAGTTACTTTTTGTGACATGGATTTCTTCGCCATGCTTATAATGAAGAATAAATGCAACCACAGTATAAGAGGAAAACAAAAACCTTGGGGTGGCTCTACGAAGCAGGGGTAGCATGTGATATGCAGAGTAAACTGCTTCCTTAATCCATTGTAAGATTTCTGAAGAGGTTTAAAATCACTAACTTGCATATAAGGAACCCCACATTTGCAATTTGACCGTATCAAAGTAACTTAGTTATGCTTTTTAGTTTATACTAGCGGACTACAGGCCTGTAGGCTTGCTGGGGCTGCCATCCCAAATTCATGTAAGATGAATTGGCCTGTAGTTTGTAATCAGCCTACAGGCCTCTAGACTGACATCTCAGCCTACAGACCTGGTCCATAAAACAATTAAATGATGCCAAACCTGTATCCTACCATGCTCAAGTTTGACTTGAAGACACTTCCTATTTTGATTTTCTATTTCTGTTATAAGACTACGAGAGTTATGTATTTGAATTGAGTAATATTTGTGAATTTGGCTATGGAATCTTCTTTTCAGTTCTCTGTTTTGCATTCAAATATCAAGAGTCAAATGTTGTGTTATGATATTTTATGAGATGATCTTATTAATTTCTGCATAGACTGTGGTTTTATAATTTATATGGATTGAAAATGTCATTAGTATATCTTTCACACACAAAATCTACCATATTTTGAGTTTTATTTCTCTTTGCCAAAACTGAAAGGAATTGTTGAGTCATGCCGAGTCACAGGCCAACGTAGTCTTAAAAGAGTTTGAGCCTGACAACATTGTTATGATAGCACAGGTGAATAGTGCCATATAATACAAACCAAACAGGACATAGAATTCTCCTTAGTTCCAAAAGAAACTCGTTGACTTTGTTGGATCCGAAGTAAGGCTTATGTTACATCTATAAGAATACGATAGAATTCTGTCTTTACATCAGCAAGAATTTCAAAAGATTGTTTATGAGCTCTGCAAACTGTATTTTTCTTTAATTGAGTTTTGTTGACTATATTTGGTTGAGATTCTGAATTTCTATGCAATATCAAATCTCAAATTGATTGTTTTTTTCTATAATTTTGTAGGTACGAAAAATATCACATGTACTATGGTGGTGATGAAGACTCGAGAAAATCTAACTACACAGACATGGTACACTTGTCATAAATTTTTATCTATGGGTTACTTCCATTTGCTGTTTTCTCAATAATTCATTAAAACCATGTATAAAGGGTCAGATTAGTCTCCAGTAGTTACTTTTTGTGACATGGATTTCTTCGCCATGCTTATAATGAAGAATAAATGCAACCACAGTATAAGAGGAAAACAAAAACCTTGGGGTGGCTCTACGAAGCAGGGGTAGCATGTGATATGCAGAGTAAACTGCTTCCTTAATCCATTGTAAGATTTCTGAAGAGATTTAAAATCACTAACTTGCATATTCAAGTTAAACATATCGAAACAAATTTAGTTCAATGATCAATCTTTCTAAAGTACATGACGACCTAAATTCTCCCCATTTCTTTATCACTTAGAATTTGGACTTGGATAGCTCGTTTAGGAAGCTGCATCCAGTCTACAGGCAAGACTGTTTGGGTTTTCGTGTTCTCTATGCTTTCCCTTCATCTCTGACTATTTTATCATTTGCTGGTCTATTTTTCAAATTTCATTTACTGTAATATGTTCTATTTGCTACCATGCATGTTGTTTGTTCATGCTGACTATTTGCTATTAAATATTTGTTATGCTCTTTAACAGCATCCATCAATCCTCGAGTTTTTTTGTGATTTAAGATAGCGTGCACTACTGTCATTGATGAAATTTGTGAGTAAAAAAGAAGCATGTATTGATTATAAACTAGTCACCAATAATGAGCAGTATTGTGACGCAAGCAAGTATACTGTATTAGTTATTGCGGAAATAATTTTCTAAACTAATGATTCTAATGGATAGTGATCTGAAAATATTTGTGCCTGTGAGCTTTTACCTTGGTTTTGATACCAACTGGTTTGACATTTTGGTGTCTTAAGTATTTTCACTATAGCTTTGCTAACTCTTTAGTTGTTCGTGGTCTCGAAACTCATGGCTTAAATGTTACTACAAGTGTCACATCGGTCATCTAAGAACATTGATTTGTCTTTAGTTGCTTGTGTTCTTCAGAAATTTTGAATTAAATGTTACTACAAGAGTCTTAGAATGTGGCTTCGAGGGCTTCAGCTTGTAATTGTAGAACCAAGTTCATTTATCCACCATAATCTATCCTAGCGGTTAGAAAATTAAATTTCACACTGAAAATTCCTTGAAATGCAGCTACAAAAAATAACACTCCCTCTTAGTGAGGAAGGTCTCCCATAACATCTTCCCTCACGCTGCTGATGTTTGGCACTTGTAACAACTTGTCACTGCCCACCAAGCTACTGCGCATACTCTAATTCATCTGCTAACCTTGTAGCTGAACCATCCTGTATATGTGTTGCTGCTGACACTGCACTGTGCCACCCTACATTGTTGCCAACATTACTCCGTGCTACATTTGATCTCTTGCTGCTGTTGCTACAACTACTGCAACTGAGAACAATCTACTGATCCACTATGTCACTATACTGGCTCTGCAATTGTTTCCCGAGTCTCTGACTGCAACTAGTATCTGCATTATCTACTGAGTAACTGTTACATAACCTATTGATCAGAGAACGTAGAATGTAATCTTCTTGATAAACTGAGGTGTTTACTTTTGTTGACAAAAGAAACCCGTTAAATACCAGATAAGAGAGTGCTGGTATTGAAGGACTTCAAGATTTCAACATTTTTATTTGTGGATCGTAGACATGTTGGTCCCAATCTTCAGTGTCCAAAAGGAATAAATTGATTCATTTAACCAATTCTTGCATCTTCTCTGCCAATCTGGAAGTTGCCTTTAGGGCGCAAGTCCCCTGTGTTCCCTCATTCTGGTACTAAAATGTCGTCCCTCACTCTGGTAATAACATGACCAATAATTTCAGTGTCATGCCTTGTGGGTTGTGGCACACAATTTCATTGTCATGCCTTGTGGGTTGTCTTTGGCTTGTGGCTGTTATGTAAGATGTTGCATGCTATCTTATTACAGTGCTATATCCCTATCTTGGGATTTACTTTTACATCAATACATCAACAGATGGTATTTTGTTTCCTCAGTGACCAAGGACTTGTAGCAGACTTTGAAAGCTAATCTTTGATGGGAAAATTAGGTTGCAATTTTTTATGATAGATGATAGATGCAGTGTTTTAGGTTTCTGATGTTTGGGATTCATTGTGTGGCAGCTTTTTACCCTCCACCTGGAGGAAGGATTGTGATCCAAGCACATCATTCTCAACTCCTGCCCAGAAATAATGCAGTTGAAGAACGAGTCGTGGACAAGGATAACTCTCTTCTGGTCCAGGATCTTGTCACTTTGCCAGAGCATGTTTTGCTGCTCTTGAAAACATGTGATGGATGTTTTGCCTTGCAGAAGGATGAGTTTGAATTTGTGTATGGTGAAGGCCTCCGAACTCCTGCCATCTCTGTGGATACGAAAGACCAAGACCTGCAGATTGTGAGGTGCCCACATCCTCCAGAACCAAAGTCTGCTGAGGGATTGACCTTAACTATAAAACTCAAGGAAAATGGAATGCTGGTCCCTTCGCAAGCTACATATCCAAAGAATTTTGCATGGAGAATGCTTGTTTATGAGGCAGTAGTAGAACCAGACAACGTGATTCTGTTCGTCAAAGGATTGAACTTGAGAAGAGGCAGGATTTCTGATTCTGATAATCTTGTCTGTGTTTTTGGTTCCAATTTGGACACCGATCTTCTTAATGCCAGGGATTTCAAGAAATGGGGCATTATGGATTTGGGAATCAAGGTTTTCAAGACTAAGGTTTGATGGCTGCTCAATAAGTGATCAGATGTGAGAAGCCTAATGGCTTAGAAATACCAGAAATTGAAGGAATGAAGGCTTCTGTATGGAGATCCAGAGGTGGTTTACTTCCATCTGTAGCTAGGGTTGAAGTGAAATCCATGATGAGCTCGAAAGATGTGCAGATGTTGAGGCCTCCCCATCAGGTCTGTGCTTGCACAATGCTTTGGAACCAAGCTCCATTTCTCAGAGAATGGATCATGTACCATGGCTATCAAGGTGTCCAGAGGTGGTTTCTTTATGATAACAACAGTGATGACAACATAGAAGAAGTGGTAGCATCCTTGGGTTCTTTCAATGTCAGTAGAGATATGTGGCCATGGATTAAAACCCAAGAGGCTGGATTTTCCCATTGCGCATTGCGAGCTCGCCAGGAATGTGAATGGGTGGCATTCATGGACGTAGATGAATTTCTGAATCCTATAGAATACATTCAGAATGAGACCATGCCAACAGATTCTACTCAAACAGGCATTACAGTCATGGAAAGGCTAATCAATAATGCAACATCTGCATATTCAGGCTTAGTTAAAATAGGAGAAATCAGAGTTGACTGTCATAGCTTTGGCCCATCTGGATTGAAGAAACACCCAGATGAAGGTGTGATAGCAGGTTACACCTGCAGGCTGAACAGAACAAAGAGGCATAAATCTATCGTTCTCTTATCGGCATTGAACCAAAGCCTGATAAACGTAGTCCATCATTTTCATCTCGGACAGGGCTATCATTATATGAACCTTCCTAGAGGATTTGCAGTGTTCAATCACTATAAATACCAAGTTTGGGACACATTTAAGGCCAAATTCTTCAGAAGGGTTGCAACTTATGTAACAGACTGGCAAGAGAATCATAACGAAAGTTCCAGGGACTGAGCTCCTGGACTTGGAACAGAACCTGTTGAGCCTGAGGACTGGTCTGAAAGATTCTGTGAAGTTTCAGACACAGGCCTCCGGAATTTCACCCTCCAAACCTTCACATATCTCACTACTCACTTGCTGCCATGGCAATAATACCAAAAGTGCTTCCTATATTGGCTTACAGAAAAATGAATTTCGTTATACCATGAGCATTGCCCGAGTATATGCTTGTAACATTGTGCTTGTGAGATGCATGTCCTATTCTTTTGTCTCATATTCCTGTGCATCAGGGAACCATGAGAATATAAACATTATTCATTTTCAAAACCATTTATTCATTCTTTTGCACTGGACTAGTGCAGCTTGTCCTGCTCTTGCAGTATTCATGTCTTACTGTGGGTGACCATTCCCTTTCAATTTCATTTTTCAATGGTTCAGCCATCCACAACGTTTTATTGTATCCGCCTATCCAAATATCAGGTGTTTCAAACGTTGAGGCTGGTGGGAAAATGACACCCTGTCCTCCGGGAGAAAAAACAATTTATTACTGTTATTCTTAACTTGTGTCAATTTTGAGCATGGGCAATGGCACAGTTTCTCCAAGTTATGCTATGGACTTTAATGCCCTGGTACGAAGTATCAAGTTATTTCTGACCCTTCAGATTTTTTTTTCTCAATCAAAATCAATCCTAAAATTCAATATCCCTCGAGACCTTTACAATACATATTAATTTTAAAAAAAATATCTCCTGTTAAAGGTTTTAACAATCCCATGAATGAAAAGACTTGATGATGAATTGCCAATCCACATTGTAAGAAGGATACAGAGCATTCCAACCAGTAGCTATTGCAGATCACTTTATTTAAAGTCTATAGTGAAAAGAAGAAAGTGACAAAAAAGGAAGAAGGTAGTTTTTCAATTTGAATGATCTTCAACTAGAGGTTCCAGGAAAAAAAGTGCCCTTCTGTAATTTGTGATACAGCCAAGCTGAGATGTAGCCTCTTGTAAAAGTCTTAGCCAATTTAAGCACTAGATGTTTCATCTTGAATTTGAATTTACAAATGTAAAAATCTAATGTAAAGTTGCAAACCACTTTGAAGAGCTTGAAATAGTCTGTAATTTTTATAAGAGTTTTTTATATAATTTTTTTTAATTAAAGTTATAAGAACTAGATTTTTCTCAAGAAAAAACACTTTTATTATAGAAAAAGAAAGTACATCTGCATATTTTTTTCTAGTTACATTCTGTTGCTTCAGAGACAGATATATAAACCTACTGCCATGACTTAAGGAGATTTTTTGTTTCTCTATACCAAGGTTGTAACGTACACATTCTAAACATAAATATAAGGTCACATCAAATTAATTATAGTTGCTTTCTTTCTAGCTTCTTCCTTACGGCGTTTCCTTTGCAACATTAGGTGCAATTGCTAGTTATTGTTTCCTTTGCAACATTAGGTGCAATTGCTAGTTATAGACATTTAAAAATAATTTTATTAAAATATTAGTTTAGATCTATATTATTTATGAGAGAGATCAATTCTCTTTTCACTCTAAAAGAAGTTTGCATACCAAGATATTTGATCCCTCTTGGCTCTTGGTAGATCCAGAGTTAAGATTTATCTTTGCCATCTTAATTTCCTTTTTCATTTTTTATAATGTTTTTCATCCATGCAATTTAAATTAATTGGTTTTTGTGCAGTTTAATTTTATGATATAAATTTTATTTAAATCTAACAAATTTTTAATAACATCATTTTAACTTAAAAGTCACCAAAGCCTAAATAGTTATCTTAATTTCCCCCTTTAAATAAACTACATTCCACATGAATACCATGGGTCAATACAATGGGTTGTTCTTATACTTTATTATTATTTTATTCTATTATTTTTATTATTTTATTGTATTTTGACCTAGTTAAAGTGTTCATTACATTATGTCATTCTTTTTATTTAATTTACTTTTATTTTTATTTTTGTGTAATTTGACATAGTCAAAATGTCAAACATGACAATACAACATTTCTATCATACTTTGTTAGAGAGCATCGTGCCACAAAAATGTAATATTTAAATACATAAATAATTATTTTCCTTTTTAATAGTGTTTTTTATCCATTTAATTTAAATTAATTGGCTTGTGTGGAGTTTAATTTTATGATATAAATTTTATTTAAATCTAACAAATTTTTAATAACATCGTTTTAACTTAAAAGTCACCAAAACCTAAATACCTGTCTTAATTTTCCCCTTTAATAAACTACATTCTAGATAAATACCACGGGTCAATGTCATGGGTTGTTTTTATAACTGTTTATTATTATTATTTTTATTTTATTTTTATTTTAAATAGTTATTTTTCTTGTTAATAGTGTTTTTTATCCATTTAATTTAAATTAATTGGTTTGTGTGGAGTTTAATTTTATGATAAAAATTTTATTTAAATCTAACAAATTTTTAATAACATCGTTTTAACTTAAAAGTTACCAAAACCTAAATAGTTATCTTAATTCTCTTTTAAATAAATTACATTCCACACGAATACCATAGGTCAATACCATGGGCTGTTTTTATAGTTTATTATTATTTTATTATATTATTTTTATTTTTTATTGTATTTTGACCTAGTTAATGTGCTCATTACATTATGTCATTTTTTAAATTTAATTTACTTTTATTTTTATTTTTGTGTAATTTGACATAGTCAAAATGTTAAACATGACATAACAACATTTCTATCATACTTAATACTTATTAAAAAAGAAAACAAACTAACATTATAAAAAACATATATAAAACTATTTACTTGTGAATCTAATGGCCTAAAACGTTTTAATCGTTTAACATTTGATCCAATGGATCGGACATAGACACATTGGCATCTAAGAGAGTTGTTTTCAAATAAAAACAACTTAAGATGTAAATATTATAAAAAAAATAATATAATTTAATATAATATTAAGCTATAGAAAAATTAAAATTTTTTTTGACCCAAAAAAACTAATAAGTAGTCAATGCAAAACTCAATACTTTATACAATGCTGCAGCAATAATAACAACGGCTAGAGACAGCCGAAGTCCTTGCTGACTAATGGTAAAAATGTAAACGAATTAATATATATATATATATAAAATAGTAATATACATCACTTAATCCATCTATTTTTACATGTACTATTTTTCAATATTTAGGTCTCTCCCTTTATACCCAAAATGATCAACGCTCTTGTCAATTTGTTAATTCAAAAAGAATGAAGAACAATTTGTTAATTCAAAAAGAATGAAGATGCCAGCACATCTCAAGCTTCAAACTAAATTAAGGCACGTGTTTCAAGGATTCAAACATCATTGAATATTCAAATAGCAACCATGACGGCGAGCTTTATTTCAGCTGCCATAGGCCCATTAATGCGGCCAGGAAGCTGATGCCCGCCGCACGATGATCTACGGCTTTAATCTGACGGCGGGCATCAGCTGTCTGGCCGCATTAATGGGCCTATGGCAGCTGAAATAAGGCTCGCCAACCATGACAGTTCAAAAAAGACAACAACTCTTGAAATAGTCAATATACATGAAATTTTAAAGTTCAAAAAAGACAACAACTCTTGAAATAGTCAATATACATGAAATTTTATACATTTCTTTGAAGGGCCACTGAATTTGAGGAGGAAATTCCAGATATCCACACAATGAACTTTAACATTGTATATTATTACACTTCCATACAATCATCATAACCTTATTATTGGATCTGATCTGTCAGTTTTAGTTTCAACTTCATGAATGGTTTAGCATAGAATTGAAATTACCCATTAATAGCTGAGAGACTTTTACAACAGTTTGCGGGTTACTAAATATTACATATAATTTCCATGTTTATGAAATAGCCGAGAGACTTTTACAATAGTTTGCGCAGTTACTAAATATTACATATAATTTCCATTTTTATGAAATAGCCCAAAGACTTTTACAACAGTTTGCGCGGTTACTAAATATTCCATATAATTTCCGTGTTTATGAAATATAGCTAGGATTCAAACGTATTGAATATGCAGATATTGATCATGACAGTAAAATACATAGTTCTCGAAATATTGATCTTCAAATGTCAAGTCCTCTAGAAAGGTAATATCTGCAAGGTTGGCTGCAAAATTTTCCATAGGATAATTGTAAAATTGTGAGAAGCATAACCTAAAACATTGGTATCTATCCTTTGTTGGTTCTTCTGGAATGAGGAAAAAGTCTTCATACGGTATTAGTGTTCAAATTATGGAGTCATGCATTTTGAAAATAAATACAATGAAACAAGTAATTGGAAAGTATTTACCACGGAGATGCAAGGTTGTTAAGCTCTATTTGAAAATTTGTTAAAATAACGGTACATCTTACCCGCTGGCCTATGTTGGATATCTGAGTTTGTTAAAAAATAAACTATACTAAAGTTCAATGTCAAAAAATGCTGAGAAACGTCCAGAGATGGGGGAGGCCTATGTATAATTTGGTGCAGCGTGATTTGATTCTTTTTGTTCCTTACATAATCTCCAGCACGTTTGCAGTAGGGAGGAACTTTGAAAGGTTTTAAGAATCATCCTTCACAAGACACTCTTGGAAAGATACAGAGTAAATCATGATTGGACCCTTGTCCCTCTTGCAGGAAACTCTTGGAAAGCTCCAGAGTTAATCACAAGAGGACCCTCTCTCCCCGAATCTACAATGTACCCATACTGCAACATTAGGAGATCCAACCGGTTCAGCTAACGACGTCTACAATGTCCCCATACTGCAACATTAGGAGATCCAACCGGTTCAGCTAACGACACCCGAGAGCCCTATGGGAAATACCCTGTTTCTCAGCCCATATCACAGCTAACGATACCCAAGAGCCCTATTCCATAGGCTGTTCAAAATGTTTGTGTAGTTTTAAGCTCGAATAGAACAGAGTTGATAAACTAGAACAAAACAAGAGTGGCACCTTGCGATAAAAAAAAAAAAAATGAGACAAGTGGCACTCATAAATGAAACGCGTAGTCCATGCATGATCGTTTTAATATATGTGTGACTACGTGTATGACTTATAATTACAATTAAAATGTAATTACAAATATATGTAAATATATGTGTGACTATGTGTATGTATATGACTCTTAATTACAATTAAAAGTAAATCCAAAGTAATTAGAAGAAAATTGAACCTAACTTTATTTAAGAAATTGTAAATTATCCTTAAAACTATTTTGTTGAATGCCCATGGAAGTTGTAACAATCAATACATTTTGTTCCCTTGTTCTCACTGCCAATAATGCCCATGGAAGTTGTAACAATCAATACATTTCGTTCCCTCGTTCTCACTGCCAATGTTCCCAATTCCAGCCCAATTCAAATAGTACCAGTCTTCATCTTCAAGACCTCATCATGGAGTAATTAATATCAGATCTGTGGTTGTTTAACTACTTGCGTTTCTTTAGTCCCTCAATATCGAAGCAGTCGTTAGGGTCGTCGATGACCTTTAAGTATTTCCTCTCGCTGAAGCACCATAATTCTTGCAAGAATATGAAGTCCAAACAATTTTTGAATTAGGCAAGGTCTTCACATGCTCGCAAAATAGATACGACTCCTTGTAATTCAAAGGCGTTGTGGGATAATAGCACCATCAAGGAAGAGGCTCCCTGCCAATCTAGATCCATAGTACCTTACCACAACGGTTACCAATCCAGCCTCGAGACTCATATAGTCAATGTTGGGTTTGTGTTATATTCTTTCCACGACTAATCACACGTGAGGGGGGTAACAGGGGGGGTAGTAGCGCCCCGGAAAAAAAAATTTGGTCCTTATTTTCCAGTGGGCGAACCCGCCCATGGTTTTGTGCATGGATTTGCACATGGTTTTGGGGCATGATGGTTTTCGGCCTTTGGTATTTTGTAGATCTGGTCAAGGGAACTACGGTTATGTTCTAATCCAGGGTTAATGGATTGGTGTTTATGTATGCTTCGACATGTATATATATGTGTTGTAACACTAAAAGGAATATAATGAAAAACCAAGCTAGTCGTCCCGATTTGGGATCCAGGAGAAAATCTCTGCGTTTATCTGTTTCATTTTTTATGTTCTCGCTATTGATTATTTTATATTTTTAAGATTCGTTTGCAGCTAATTTCTGTACATGGTTAAAACCTACATTTGGTATCAGAGCAGTTTCGGATTCAAGGGGACGCCTTTGCTGCTGAGAGGTTTTTTGCTCGGGCCCGAGGTAGACCCTGTTCAGTGGGAGATCTGCGGGATTGATTCTTGCAGTGAAAGAAGATGGCGAGCGGCGGGAAGATAGAGATCGAGAAATTTAATGGTCAGAGTTTTGAGTTGTGTAAGCTCAAGATGGAGGATCTGCTAGTGGATAAGAACCAATGGATCACGGTAGATCCGAGTACTAAACCAACGGAAATGCTAGATGAAGACTGGAAGAAACTGGATCGGAAGGCAAAGAGCACAATATGGTTGTGTGTCTCAGATTCAGTATTGTTGAATGTATCTGGGGAAGCTACGGCGAAGACCTTGTGGGACAAACTTGAGACTTTGTACCAATCTAAGTCTCTAGTGAATAAATTGTTCCTACGGAAAATGATGTATAACCTGAGGATGAAGGATGGAGACTCGGTGACAGAGAATCTGAACGCCTTCAATACTGTAATTATGTAAGTCAAATTTATTAATCGTGTAATCGTTGATATTAAAATGACGATGAAGATGCGCACGCTTGTTGTGTTCTCACTCGTATCTGTGTATTGTGGCCTAGTTATTGCAATAGGTAGCAATACAACTACCTGAATTTGATATATTGTCTCAAATTACTGGGCCGGGAGAAATGAGACTTAGAAATATGGAGGGTCGAATGAGATGCTAATTCAATGTGAGAAGGTCCCAGAACAGAAACAAGAATAAGGTTTCGAGTGGGAGATCCAAATCTAGAGGGAGATCTAAATCTCCTGGAAAGTTTGTAAAGGTATGCTGGAAATGCGGAAAGGAAGGGCACTACAAAAAGGACTGCAGATCTAAAACTCCTGAGAAAGGAAAGGGATCTGATGATGCTCCTTCTGCAGAGGCAAAAACCACCTCGGATGAAGGTGGGGATGTGTATTTGGCTTCTTCTTCAAATACACATGTAGATCATGAGTCATGGTTGATTGACTCGGGTGCATCCTTCCACTTCACTCCCCATAGGGAGTGGTTCTCAGTGCTGAAGGAGAAATACATGGCATGTCTTTGTGTGATGATAGTAAGGCCAGAATCATTTGGATGTGGAAAGTCGTTTAAGGTTGCAAGGTGGAAGGGATTAGAACACATCCCAGTGTTCTACACATTCGCATACAACTGATTAAGCAAGATGGATGATGCAGGTGTAAAAACAGTGTTCGAGAAAGATGCCTATAAGATGGTTCGGGGAGCACTGGTATTAATGCAGGGATTTTGGACTGGAACTCTATACAAACTATAAGGTAGCACTGTTATTGATGGGTGTAACAGTTATGTGGTTCCTGAAAATGGGTCGGAAATCTTAGCTGTCTCTGGAGAAAAGACCATGCTATGGCATCAAAGGTTTGGACATATTGGAGAGGATACTTTCTGAGACTGGATGTGCTTTGCTGGGTAGAAGTATAAGTGTCTAATAGTCGATTTCGATTTCTATGAACATTGTGTATATGGGAAGCAGAATCGGGTGAGGTTTCCTTCTGGTGCTAAGAGGGCGAACAAGATATTAGAACTTGTGCACAGTGATGTGTTTGGACCTGTGTCAGTTCCATCACTGGGAAAGTCTGTGTACTATGTTTCATTCATAGATGACTTCTCAAGGAATACGTGGATATATTTCTTGAGGAAGAAATCTGAAGTCTTTGACAAATTTAAAGAATTTAAGGCTCTGGTGGAAAACCAGACAGAGAAGAAGATAAAGGCATGGAGGACAGATAATGGTGGGGAGTTCTGCAAGAAGGAATTTGAAGAGTTCTGTAAGAAGTGTGGTATAGCACGGCAGGGTCTACTACTAGGACACACCCAGCAAAATGGAGCTGCGTAAAGAATGAACAACGCCGATGGAAAAGGCGAGAAGCATGCTCATTGGTACCAGGTTAAGACAAGAATTCTGGGCAGAGGCAGTGGAGACTACATGCTACCTAGTTAACAGATCACCTTCATCAACATTGGAGGATAAGATTCCACATGAGGTATGGACTGGTAAGAAACCCTCTCTTTCACATCTGAGGGTATTTGGATGTGATGCATATGTACATGTTCCAAAGGAGAAAAGGAGAAAGTTGGATAATAAATCTGAAAGGTGCATCTTTATTGGGTATAAGGATGGTTTAAAGGGTTACAAGCTTTGGAACCCAGAAACAAGGAAGGTTGTGTATAGCCGAGATGTGGTGTTTAGAGAAGTGAAAGATGTTGTTAAACATGAAGTCCTACCAAAGGAACCCGAGAAGATAGAGTTTGAGCTAAAGGAGGATGAATCAGACTCTACAACAGAAGAAGACTCAGAAGATGAAGAGCCACAAACTCCAGCTTTGAGAAGATCAGTTCGGGAAAGAAGGCAACCAGAAAGGTATAGTCCATCTGCTTTCTGTTCAGGTTTTGCTTTAACTATAACTGATGATGAACCCAGAACTGTCAGGGAGGCAGTAGATTTAGAGGATGGAAAACTCTGGAAGGAGGCCATGGTTGATGAAATGGTATCCTTGCACAAAAACGATGCATGGGATCTGGTGGAGTTGCTCGCTGGAAGGAAGCCCATTGGGAGAAAATTGGGGTTTAAGAAGAAGATGAATGTAGAAGGCAAGGTGGAGAAATACAAAGCTCGGTTGGTATCAAAAGGTTATTCCTGGGTGTCGAGAATTGATTTTGGTGATATTTTTCTCCTGTTGCCAAAGTTACTTCTATTATATTACTTTTATCTTTTTCTGTTGCATTTGATTTTGAGGTAGAACAGATGGATGTGAAGACAACATTTCTTCACGGGGATCTGGAAGAGGAGATATACATGAAACAACCTGAAGGCTTTATGGTGAAGGGGAAGAAAGAGTTGGTATGCAAGTTAAATAAGTCTCTGTATGGGTTAAAACAGTCACCATGATGTGGCACGTAAATTGATACCATATACGGGGACTTGGCTTCACTGTATAGTGATAACACGTTTATTTTAAATTAATTGGTGACCGTGTTATTTATTTGGTCTTATATGTGGATGATATGTTGTTGATTGGAAAAGACAAAGAAATTATCCAAGATTTGAAGACCCAACTGTTCTGCAAATTCGACATGAAGGATCTTGGTGCTGCAAACTATATTTTGGGCATGGAAATTAAGAGAAATCGAGCAAAGAGGAAGCTCTGGTTAAACCAGAGGAAGTATGTCGAGAATATATTGTAGAGGTTCAATATGCGCAGGATGTTAGAATATTGATGTTCCTATTCGAAAGGAAAGTCAGCTACTTTGAGAACCAAGACACAAGAATAAGAGGAGGATATGTCCCGTATTCCATATGCAAGTGCAGTGGGTAGCCTGATGTATGCAATGGTTTGTACTAGACCAGACATTGCACATGCAGTGGGAGTATTGAGCAGGTTTATGTCAAACCCAGGGAAGGAGCATTGGACAAGAGTGAAGCGGTTTTTCAGATATTTACGCGGCACTAGTGATTATGGCTTGTGCTACCATGGAATCACCAGACTGAAAGAGTGGAGGTTTGCAATTTTGTTGATGCAAACTGGTTGGAGATCCGGACCAAACTGGAGATCCGGACCAAATAAGATCTAACAAGTGGTATGTGATTAGCCTATTTGGAGGTGCGCTCAGTGGGATGAGGCAGACACCAGAGGGCTTTTTCAACTACAAGAGTGCTTAATATTATGTTCAATCATGTAAGAAAGGAAGCAGTTTGGTTGCAGAGATTGTGTTCAAGTATGGGGTTGGTGCAGCAAGCTATAAGGATAGACTGTGATAGCCAAAGTGCAATTTTCTTGGCTAAGAACCTTGCTTATCATTCAAAGACAAAGAACATTGATGTTCAATATCACTTTGTGAGATATATGGTTGAGGCTAAAAGGGTGTTGTTGGTAAAGGTGGACACTTTGAAGAATGTTGCAGATGCATTGACAAAGTCTGTGAGCACTCAGAAGTTCTCTTGGTGTAGAGAAACAATGGGTGTTGCAAAATTGGGCTAATGACACAACTCTCCTGTGGCCCTCTGCGGAAAGAAAACAACAAGTGGGAGAATGTTGAGTTTGTGTTATATTCTTTCCACGACTAATCATGCAATGGGAAGGGGGGAACGAAGTGAGAATTTCATGCCTGGGTCTGGGCACACATGGGAATGATGCTAACTTATTTTTTTTATGGGTGAATTTTACCATGGTTTGTGCATGGGTTTGCACATGGTTTTGGGGCATGATGGTTTTCGACCCCTGGTATTTTGTAGATCCGGTCAAGGGAACTATGGTTATGTTCTAATCCAGGGTTAATTGATTGGGGTTTATGTATGCTTCGGCATGTATATATATACTTGTTGTGTTCACTAAAATAATATAAATTTCCTGAAACTGTCAATGTCTCAATGTAGACTGAGGAAAATATCTGTGTTTATATGTTTTATGTTTTATGCTCTTGCTATTGTTTATTTTATATTTTTAAGATTCATTTGCAGCTAATTTCTGTACAGGGTTAAAACCTACAGTTAAGTCAAAGTGATATATTTTAATCAGTGTTCAGTATTGCTAAGAAATTCTAGATATAACAGACGTAATGGGAACAACAACTTCAGTAAGTTTCCAATATTATTTCCATGTAATTTCAGATTACTTTTTTTTATAGTAAATAGTTAGAATAAATAATTTTAGCTCACTATTTCACTGTGAAACAATTGCATATTTTTAAAGAGAATTTATGATAGTATAAGTCGATTAAATCTTACTTGTAATTTTTCTTGTATGTCCTTGTATTTCCGTCAATTTCCCTATCTCCACTTACCATTCTACTATCTTTGAACAAATGAATTAATTATCTGTGAATCAATGAATTATATACATAGGGATAACTAATTTCGCTTGTCTGTCCCTGTATTTTCGTCAATTTCCATATCTCCACTTACCATTCTACTATCTTTGAATCAATGAATTAACTATCTGTGAATCAATGAATTATATTCATAGGGATAAGGAAAGAGGCATTCTTGCAATAGGCTAGGAAAGGGCATGAATGGTTGTGAGTTATAAGGGTTTTTCCTTAGAACATCTGCATTCAAAATATTGTATGAAGGGTTTGTTATTGCATGCATATATGCATCGGTATAAAGTAGGGGTCCACATAAGATTTGTTCCTAGCGTATTGGATTTTTCTAACTATTCTTAGCGCATTGGATATTTCTAACAAATTTTTTTTTGCATTTGTTTTTTTTTTTTGGTGCATTTCATGTTTTTAGAAACACCGGATGCCCATAATAGTAATACATACATGCCATGCAAGAGGGTCGATATAAGCCACAATGTGATTGAGACAGGTCCCAAATAACTAGTAGCTTGTTGTGTGTAAGTCTAAGGCCTACCTCATAGTTAGTAGGCTAGTAGCATACTAAGTAAAATGGTTATGACATTCATCATCGAGAGCCTCCGCCTACCAGTATCCCTGACCTTGTATGGTTCATTATCGAGAGCCTGCGCCTACCCTTGTCCCTGCCCCTGCCTGGTTTTCTAGTAGGTTAGTAGCTTACTGGTTTTCTAGTGGGTCAGTAGCTTTCTAAGTAGAATGGTTATGACATTCATCACGGAGAGCCTTCGACTACCTTGTCCCTGCCCCTATCTGGTTTAACAGTAGGTCTCCTGGCCTTTTGAAAAATTCAATAACAATGAATGCATACAAATTATGGCCTTTTAGCCACCGAGGAAAGATACCACGAGAAGAGATGTGTTGTCAAAGAGTCATACATGTAGCATCCTTTACAATACAAGTGTAAGTGATGCTAGACAAGCTATAGAAATTTGGATATTTTACCTTGATAAATATGAATGTCTTGAAAAGTGCTTGAATATTAAAAATTTTAAATATCTTTCTTGGTAAGTGCTTGAATATTAAAAACTTGGGATATCATTTTTGTGAATATTAAAAACTTTGGATATCTTTTTTTGTAAGTGCTTGAATATTAAAAACTTTGGATATTTTTTTTGGCTTAAGGATAGGTTGCCTCGAACAACATGAAGTTTCCAGTAAGAAGTCTAATTGAAAACTTTGCTTAATATTTGGGTAAAGCTAAATTGCCATTGAAAAGTTTGTTTAAATTTTATTAACCGGTAAATATCACAAAAACTTTGGATATATTTTTTTTGTAAGTGCTTGAATATTAAAAACTTTGGATATTTTTTTTGCTTAAGGATACGTTGCCTCTAACAACGTGAAGTTTCCAATAAGAAGTTTAATTGGAAACTTTGCTTAAAAATTTGGTAAAGCCAAATTGCCATTGAAAATTTTGTTTAAATTTTGTTAACCGATAACCGGTAAATATGTTTGGTCAAAGAATAGATTAATAGATAGTCAACGATCTAGCGATCGCTAGAGTCTGCCAAGGCAGGGACTAATAATAAGTATATATTCACCCTATATTAAATTTAAGATTTGAAATTTCAAATTGTGTATAGGGATAACTTTGACTCACTACATGTATAAAATGTTTCAAATTGTGTATAGGGATAACTTTGACTCATTACATGTATAAAATGAGGAAGGTTTAGTAATTAGGTGGAGCATTTAGTCATTTAAATCACTCAAATGTTATTATTAAATATTTTCCTACCACCAAATATTTTTTTTTAGTTGAATATTTTGAAAAAAAAAAATGTAACCTGTGGAAGATTACTTTTTATTTTATTTTTTATTTTTACTAATTTGGATTTTTTGTATTTATAACCCATTCTAATTGTTATTGAGAAAGGAATAAGAATATTTTTATACATCAATTTAGAAATATAAGCCATTTTTTATAAATGTAATCATAAATTATGATAATTAGATTTAAATTGACATAAAAAATTGCAATATTAAATTTTATACAAAATAAAAAAAAATTAAAAATGATTAATGATTACTATGAATTTTTAGTGCCTTTTAGAGTAATTTCATCATCTATATAGCCTCAAGGGTTAGCTTAAGTGGTCTAGAGCCAGACATGAAGTTCTTTGATATTGTTTCTAGTTGTTGTTGATCACAGGTTTGACCCTCTTCGATTCCCTTGTGGTAAGACCCTGTAATCAAGGCCAACGATTTATCTGATTTACCATCCTCGGAATGTGGGGAAGTACTTTGTGGTTTCTCGTGCTTTCATTCGAAGTTTAAAAATAAAGGTTCATCATCCATGTGTAAAGAAATATGTAGTTGCCCTATGATTTTGATGATTTTGACCAATGAGGAAGTTGGATCAGTATTCAAAGCTAAGTACCAAAAGGACCAAAAGTAGGGACACCAAAACTACTAGATGCAATGGTCATTAGGGCACTAGTAGTAAGTGCAAGAGTGGAGGCGACACTAGTGAGAAAAACAATAAATGCACCAAGAGTAGATGCATTTGTGATAGTCCCAATGCCCATGGAATCTTGTCACAAGAATTGACATAAAAAGCAATTGTATGTGAGGCATAATTCATCAAAATTAAGAAAATGCATAAATTCGCACAACTTAATTAGTCAAACCTCAAAATTCATACATTAAACTATTTGATATGTGAAAGAAACCACATGGCATTTTAATGCTTTCTTGAAAACAATCGAACATCAAACATATTAGTTCATATGTCCATATTTAACCTATTGTTTTATAGATGCAAGAGAGACATGATCATTACAATAATTTTAAGCACCACAAAAAATAGGGATGGAAACAACAAACAACCAATTGATAATATGGATTAGAATAATAAAAAGAATTGATGAAAACATGTAAAAATTTATATTGTATTTGTTTAGCCAATTTAATGTCTTAAATTGCTTATGATAAATCATCAACCAAGGTTAGTAATCTGATGAAGTGTGGTGCACTATATATGCTTAGTTAACCTTCTTCTTACTTCGTTGTGTATGTTTTATGTTGTTTTGGGGGTTTTGTTTCTTTATGTCTAAAGGTTAATTTTAAGGAATGAGAACTATGAAATGAATCAACTAAATTTAATGAAGTTTAAAACTAATTTTGAAAGAAGGAAGAAAAGGAAGTGTTCTTTAACTATTCTAATTTGCATAAAAAATGAATCAAACTTTAAATGGTTAGAATTTGATCTAAAAATGGAGTATCTATTCTAATGAATTTGAGCTTTAGGAAATTAAAGTTAATTCTAATCTATCTTAATTTAGTTCTACTCCATGGATTGAAATGTTAAGATTCAACAAGAAGATCCTAGTGAAAATTAAGCACCTACACTAAGATGGAGCCTCAAGCTATTTTTAGGTGTATGTCTATTTATAGATGTATGTGCATAATCTATTTATAGATGCATGTATACTATTATTATCCATTAATATTAGTTGGAAAATAAACTATAATCTATTTTCAATGAGCACTTGGAAGTAGTTAACTGAAGTGGAAAATCAGTTAGTTAAAGGAATGTTGAGTTAAGTGGTTGGTTGGAGGGACATGCAGGTTGACTTAGTTGTAACTGAGTGATTCAAAGTTGTAATAGAGTTGGAAGTGAATTTGTGCAAGTTGTAAAGTATTTTAACTCAGTTGTGCTAGTTGTAATTGAAGATACACTAGTGAGAGATCAAGTGAATTAATTATTAATTAATTCACAATCAGTGGTCTCACATGCAACTGAAGATTTATTATTATTAACTGCATGCATGTCAGATCCAGTGGAGACCCACTTGAGTTCTAGGAGAAAGGGAAGTAAACTATTAGTTGTGAAATTATCCGGCTTCACACATGCAACCACACACACATTGGATGTGCCCATGAGGATGGCGCAGTCAAGGCAGGCAAGATTGCATTCATTCAGGTATTGCTACCAGCAAGGATTGCACAGTGGAGGAAGGTTGTATGGAGGCAGTGAATTGGCTAAGGAGCTTGCCAGTGTTTGTATGACAGTGTGAGACAATTAGCTCATGTACTGAGAGCTATTGGATTGGAGCTTTATATGTAATTTTTTCATGATCCATGATATAATATACAATAGAAGATAGTGGGGTTTTTAGCTATAATATTTCCCTGGGAAATTATCTGTGTTGTGTGTGATTGATATTTCTTCATGATCTTGTAATTGGGATTGTGTTTTTAATTCCACAAAGATTTGTAGAAGCGATTCTGTATTTAACAGTAGCACATTTTTATATCAAGAGAATCCAAGATATACATGTATTTTGTATAATTTTTACATGGTATCAAAGCACAGGAAATTGCAGAAGTGAAGCAGGAGCTGAGTTTGTTGGTGGAAAGAATTTGAATTTGCAGTAAGAATTTCTTGGTGCTACAACTTATTCAAGGTTGAAATGACTTTCAGTGGCTTGAGGCTAGAGTATGCACTTGAGGAAAGCTCGAACTACATTTATTGGAAGTACAGGATGTGGGCAGTACTTGAAGACAATGGCTTGAAGGAATTCATTGACAATGATGCTCCTAAGCCTGATTCGTCAGATGCTGCCAATCTTAATGCATGGAAAAGGTGAGGAGGATCCTGTTGGAGGAATTGATTGACCACATTGTCTCAAGCCTCCATGGGAAAGCCACACCATATGCTATGTGGAAGGCTTTGATGGATCTATTTCAAAGCAGTAGTGACCATAGGAAATTGGCACTCAAAGATAAACTCAGAAAGATCAAGACGGAAAAGGGCGACACCATTCCAAAGTATCTCACGAAGTTTGTCCAATGTTGGTATGAACTGGGGAGTGTGGGAATAACTATTGCTGATGATGATTTGGTGAGCTTGGATCTCTTGGGACTTCCTAAGAGTTGGCACAGTTATGAAGACTCTGTCAATGGACGGGAAAAATTACCAAATTGGGAATGACTATGGTCGGATCTGGTGCAGGAGGAGTTTAGGCGGAACACCAAAGATGGCTCTTCATCAAAGCATGATGATGAAGAGGATTGTGCTTTTTCTACCAAGGCGAAGAAGGGGAAGGGGAAGAAATTCCATTATATATCCGAGTCTAAAGGCAAGAATTTGAATATGTCCAAGGTGAAGTGTTTTCACTGTCACGAACATGGGCATCTTGCTACTAACTATCCATAAAAGAAGAAGAAAAAGAAGGCTGTTGGAGCTGCAGTTGGTGAGGCCCTTGCCTTGTAATTTGAGCTTGACTTTTCCTTTATTGCATGCATGGTTTCAAGTGCATTGGGATTGATGTGGTATTTGGATAGTGGCGCTTCCTTTCATGTGACAGGAGATACGAAACTTTCCAGTGACTTGGAGGAGAAATATCTCCAGATGCATATAGAGATGGGCGACGACAGACGGTACAGTGTTACTGGGATTGATGCCATTAACTTTTAGAGGGAGTCGTGTAAACCATTTCAATTAAAATATGTTATGCATGTTCAGGGTTTGAAGAAAAAATTGGTCTCAGTCACAATGTTGGAGGTCATAGGCTATGATGTTGCTTTTAGTGATGAAAAAGCTTTCCTGCGACATAAAAAAATGGGTCAAGCCAAGAGTATAGGGATTCGAGTTAAGAATCTCTACAAGCTGGAGGTAGATGACTTCACTGCCATGATGGGAAAGGTAGAAAAAGTGGTGAGCCGAGATGAGGGTGAATTATGGCATAGGCGATTGGGCCATCTTCATAATGGAGCCTTGAAAGTCATGCAACAAATATCTACTGGACTTCCAATGGGAGCACTTTCTCAGTTAGGTCAGTGCAAGGGTTTCACCATGGGGAAGCATGTAAAGTCCACCTTTCATTAGAAGGAGAATTGTGCTTCAGGGATCCTTGAGAGAGTTCACACAGATGTCTGTGGACCATTCCCGGTTGCTTCAAAAACAAAACATAAGTACTATGTAATATTTGTGGATGACTTTTCTCGTAAATGCTGGATCTTATTCATGTAGAAGAAGGATAAAAAATTCTCAAAGTTTTGTGAGTTTAAGGCATTGGTGGAGAAAGAGTCGAGGAAGCAAGTGAAGGCTCTTAGGAGTGATAATGGTGGAGAATACATCTCTAACGAATTCAATAAATTCTGCAGCAAAGAAGGAATACGGAGAGAACTCATAGCACCTTATAACCCACAACAAAATGGGGTCGTGGAGAGGAATAACAGAACGATTGTGGGTGCAGCACGAGCGATTTTTCATGATCAGGGCCTACCAATGCATTTGTGGGCGGAAGCATGCAACACTGCGGTTTATGTGAAAAACCACTGTCCTCATAGAGTACTTGGCATGAGTACACCTGAAGAAGCTTTCACTGATAAGAAATCAGATGTTTCACACTTTAACATTTTTGGCTCATATGTTTATGTGCATGTGACCAAGGACGCCTAGAAGAAGCTAGAGTTGACTACTGAAGTTGGGATTTTTTTGGGATACACATAAACACCCCATAATTATCATGTGTATTTTCCAAATAGAAGAATGATTGTTGTGCGACGGGATATAAAATTTGATGAGGGGAAAGCCATGCGGTTGTCGCTTGAGGGGGAGCTGGAATTGCATGTAGAGGAGGAACTGCTGGTTTCCAAAGATGAGTCTCTAGATGTGGATCAGCCAATAGGAGGAGTTTCATGGAGTGGAGGAAGCCGCTCATGCAGAGCCATCCATCAGAAATGGCAGAAGGCGTACCACAGAAGCTGATAGGCTGAGACTTGATGTTGCACAGAATACAGGAGCCCCTACTTCACAACGCAGGAAAAGACAATCTCTTGACCGATTTACTCGATACATGGATCTCATGAGCAAATGTATTGTGACTGAACCATCTTCCTTTCAGGAAGCAGTGCAGGAGCCCACATGGGTAGATGCAATTGTGGAGGAGTATGACTCCATTGTCAAAAATAGTGCTTGGGAAATTGTTCCAAGGCCGGTTGATAAATCAGTGGTAGGTTAGAGATGGAGCTACAAGGAAAAGCAAGCTGCTGATGGGAGTGTGGAGAAATACAAGGCCAGTTTGTGGCCCCGGGCTTCTCACAGATCGATGTGATAGATTATTAAGAGACCTTTGCACCTTTCACAAGGTATTCTTCCATAAGATCCATTCTTGCTCTCTCAGCACAGATGGGTTGGCGCATTCATCAGATAGATGTGAAAACTACATTTTGTTGAGCCTGGCAATGGGTATGTATTTAATCTTAATTATCGTCCTTTTTCCTCTTCTTCATCCATTTTTGTGTCATAATATAATAATATCATGAATGGATTTTGATAAAGAATGAGTGAAATAGTCCTGATATGGTTTAACCATTCAAACTAATTTCCATTATTTTTATGATGAAAATAACAGATAAAATCATAGCTGTTCCCAAGATGGAACAGCAGGATCTAATCAAAAGGAAAAGAAGGCACGATAGCGAGGGTCAAATTAGAAACCGAATCCATAAGAATGACCAACTGTCTGAAGATAGTAATTTGTTGTGAATCCCTCAAGATCCCCTGATATTAAGGGATCGCATTTGCCACTCTTTTATCTATAAAAGAATGAGCAAAATACGAAGACGCAGAGAGTGGATACGATGATATGGAATAACAGAGAATATAAATCAGAATGTATTACATATTGTATTATGTATCTTTCATTTACGCATCATTTCTAATGAACATAACATAGTTCTAAAAGACAGATTTGTATTGTAATGATTCCGATGATTAATACATAGTTGCGTTGCTGTCCATTCGATTATTCTGGAGTAACTAAGTAGTGTTCGCTGGTGGCTAAGGGCCCGGTCTCTGGTGAATCTCACTACTGTTCTTTGTGCTATATCTTTCCCTTTACTGCAAGTATAATATGATTTTCTGCTTATAGTGAATTGCCTTTGATAATTTAGATCTTTGTATTTATTTCTCTGCGTGCACATTTCCATTTTATTGAAGTTGTTTATTAAATGAATTAGTTTTGATTATTTAAAGAACAACCTGTTATTTCCATTTACTTTCCTTTTGTTTGATTGTTTAGATTCAGCTGAAAGAGCTTGGTTATTGTTTCTGTGCTCTCGGTTGATTAAATCATTTGAATTAAAGAATGAATCACAGTTTTAGATTATAATGCATAGATGAATCCTTTCCTTTAAGCTTCAGATTTATGATTTCATATGTATTCAACGATTGGCTTTAGCATTACTCCTTGTATGAATAAGCTTGCACATACTGTGTACACACTTGAAATAAAAGGACTTACCCTGGTTGATAATTAATGTGAGGCAATTAGGAGTTCTTAAAGACACCTTTTAGCACCCAACATTTTGGCGCCATTGCCGGGGAGTGTGTTGCTGCTCTGAGTAATGTATGATTGATGTTTTTTTTACTAAGGGAGAATTGGGTATTAAAAATGGAAGGTAAGAACCTGCGTAAAGAACGAGTAAAATTCTCGCTCATCTGCCCGCTTTCTACCAGAATTGCGTGAGCATTTAAAGTAGGAATGAATTTTTATGTTTCTGCATGAATGAATAAGAGGGAAAGACTTGAAAAAGACAAAATTCCTCCTTCTAAACCTAAAAAACCTAAGGGACCGTTGACCCTTGGATGATCAACTTTTATCGACGAAATCTGAAGAAAATCTGAGTCTCAGTCATCTGTAGGACCCCAAATTATTGCTGCCAGATGTCCTACTGAATTCCTTCAAACTAGAAGACCACCATCTGTAGCTAACGCTGAGATTCACATCAAAGCTGAAGGGATTGAACAGAGTTTTCAAAACACCGAGAATTCACAAACTCACCCTTCACAAGAAGGAAATTCTTGCAACCTCCGTGAAGGAGAAGGAGAAACAGGCAGTTTTGAAATTAAATTATCAAAACCTAAATCTCCTGAAGTAGTGACTGAACAGAGGACACCTAGTATTCCAGATCAAGGTAGTGCTGTTAGAACTATTACAGCCTCTTATATACATCCTAGGAATAAATCTCCAGCTCCGGAGATCCCTGAAGAATATTGGCATATTTTTGATCAAATGGTTCATAACCAACAACCTCAAACTTCTACATTACAGTACCCTATTGTTGACACAACTGTCAATGCCCCCATGAAGGCTATCCCATTACAGAATATTCCTACCTGTCATGGGCTAACTTCAGAAGATCCCGATCCATTCCTTTTCGAGTTTGATGTTTTATGCAGGGGTTATGATTACACTACCGATCCCCAGAAGCTGAAACTATTCCCCTCTACTTTGAAGGGAGTAGCTCTGCACTGGTTCATGGGACTCGGTGGAGGCACCATCAATGATTGGGACCAAATGAAAACATCTTTCCTTAAAAAATATCAAGATTATTGCCGAACTAGAGAATTAAAAGATGAAAATTTTCAAATGGTAGCCAAGCCTAGCGAGACTCTGGAAGAATATGTAGAACGTTTCCAATATAATCTGCAAAGGTCTCCTTACACAAATCTTCCTGATAATGTTCTAAAAACCATGCTGATTAAAGGTATGAAAGACCAATGGGTAGAGACACTAAATATAATGGGTAAAGGTGATATTTATCAAGAAAGTTATAACAATATTATATATTTGTGCATTAAGTGTTCCAGGGGTAGTACAAGGCTGAAACCAGTCAGACGTGATGCAAGTTCCAGAGACAGCAAAGCCTCGGGAGACAGCATTACATGAAGTGAAATCGACAATCTATTGGAGGATTTCAAAACATATATCCTGGGGACCCTGACGACACAATTGGATGTCATGCAAGCTAAGAAAAAGCAGGCCATAGAAGAACATATTTTGGCTGTTTTCTGCCCTCGTTGCAGACAGAAGCATATTCATAAAGAATGCCTCCTAGATATGATACGAACATGCGCCATATGCACTAAAGAGCACGCCACGGAAAACTGCCCATCACTCCCAGGACTGAAAGCAGTTTTCAAGGAAGCAGAAGAAGAAATGGACCAGTATATCTGTTGAACCAACGTCGCTAATGGCAAGCACGTCAGACAGGTTTGCCTATCGATCCATCTTCATTTTTTCCTTCTCGCAATATAATTCTCAGCAATATTCAGGGGCAGCATGGAAAAATCAGCCACCTTTTTTGCCACCTCAAGCATTTTTTATGCCACCATGGCCCGATCAGTCAAATTCAAATAATAATAATTGGCCAAATTTCCCTTATCCACCACCATTTTGGCAAAACAACCCTTATCCCTCCCAATGGTCCCCTTCCACCTCACAAAATCAGAACTGGCAATGAAATTGGCAAAGATTTACGAACCAGCCTATAGGGACCACTCCTCTTTCTCAACCAACTTTACCAACACCTTATACGTTGCAGCAGAATCCTCAATATAATATACGACCGCAACTTCCAGCTCAACCTAACCCAAATCCAAATAACAGACCAATCCAATCAATACAAATCATTGAGGGCCTGGACCCTGAAAATGAGCTGAAAGAATGTAATGAGCTTAAGTTGAGATCTAGATGTATAATCACTCTAGATAAGGATAAAGATTTGCAGCTGGAAGAACCACACACAAATAAGCCTCCGACTGTAGATAATCAAGAAATAAAACAAGGGGAAGATATAGTCAAACAAAAAAATCCTGAACAAATCTTAACCACTTCCCCCCCATTCCCAGAAAGATTGCTGATATCACGCCCGATTGAATATCCTGACTTTGATATTTTGGGTGAACTTAAGAATATTTGTATAAAAATCCCTCTCCTCCAGGATATCTAAGACATTCCAATATATGCCAAAAAAATCAAAGAATTGTGTATAAAGAAGTCTGTGACAAAAATAAAAACAACCCCTACTGTCCATGTTGTTGGGGCTTTGTCTGATTTATTGCTAGGCAAAGAGACTCCTGTAAAGTATGAAGATCCTGGAAACCCCATTGTTATAGTCCAGATAAATGGCCGTTATTTTCCCAATGCTTTAGTCGACTTACGGGTAGCCATTAATATTCTCAAAACTACAACTTGCTGCATTCTTGGTATCACAGCCTTGGAACCAACAACTACCTTACTGGAACTAGCTGAATGCTTAGTCATTAGACCGGAAGGAACATTACAGGATGTGATGATCTCTGTTGACACTTGGGAATACCCGACATATTTCTTGATTATTGATCCTAGGAACCAGCTATATGGGCATCCCTTAATATTAGGAAGGCCTTGGCTAGCGACTGCTAATGCTTATATCAGCTGCCAAACAGGAAGTATGACTATAGCCAGGGGGAATGATGTGAAAAATTTAGCTTTATACCCTCCTGCTCAGCCAAGCTTAACTATCATTAAAACCAGGAGGCAACCTGCAACATACTTACAAAAAATATTCAGTCACCATTAACTATGGCAGATGCCCTTGAATTCAAAAACCAAACTGAAGATGATGTCATTAATACTTTTATCAATCATCCTACCACAATATTAAGTTCAAAATGTCACATGATTAAAGCAGTCCTTGACAACAAAATCGAAGAAGATCCCCTAAGAGATATCCATGATAAAACAATACCTATAACCATTGTTTATAATAGAAACCTATCGAAATTGAGCCAGGGAAGATCCTGAACATTAACAATAATCTGAGTGATGACCAGCAACAAAAACTTATTCAAGTCCTTAGGAAAAATAAAAGGGCTTTTGCTTGGGATTACTCAGATATGAAAGGGATTGACCCTCAGCTATGCATGCATCATATCTACACTGAAAGGGATGCAAAAACCATTCGACAACCTCAACGTAGATTAAATCCTCACCTAAAAGATATTGTTAAAGAAGAGCTTCAAAAACTGTTAGATGTCACTTTTATCTATCTTATATTTGACAGTAAATGGGTTTCTCCATTAGTTGTGGTTCCTCAAAAGAATGGGAAATGGATAATATGCGTTGAATATAGAGAACTCAACAAAGCAACGCAAAAATACCACTTTCCCCTTCCATTTATTGATCAAGTCCTAGATACACTGGCAGGGAAGAAATTTTTCTCTTTCCTGGATGACTTCAGTGGTTACAACCAAATTAAAGATTCCCCCGAAGACCAAGATAAGACTACCTTTACCTGTCCGTGGGGAACATTCGCCTACAGGGTATTACCTTTTGGGTTGTGTAACACACCTGCCACATTCCAAAGGGCCATACTCAGTATTTTTGCAGAGTTGATAAATGAAGGATTGGAAGTATACATGGATGATTTCACACCTTATGGAGATGACTTTGAGCAAGCATTACAGACATTGGAAAAAGTTTCTGGAATGGTGTATTGCTACCAGCCTATGTTTAAGTCACGAAAAGTGCCATATGATGATGACAAAAGGCTTGATCTTGGGTCATTACATTTCAGCAGCTGGAATTCAGGTAGATCCGAAAAAAATACAGATAATTCTCTTATTATCTACTCCCCGCACTCAAAAAAAGGTATGTTGTTTTCTGGGATTTGCTGGATATTATCGTAGATTTATCAAGATTTTTTCACAAATTGTTGTACCATTATATGCCTTAACAGGAAAAAATGATTTCATATGGACTGACAAATGTGATACTGCCTTTACAGATTTAAAATGGCTAGTATCAACAACACCAGTATTACGAGGTCCGAACTGGGATATACCATTCCAAATTTCATCAGATGCATCAGAAACAACCATTGGAGCAGTTCTTGGCCAAGAAGAAGACAAGAAACCCTACGCTATATATTACATTAGCAAAAACTTAACCCCTGCTGAATTGAATTACACAGTAACAGAGAAGGAGTTTTTAGCTGTTATTTATGCTATTAACAAATTCAGACATTATATAACTGGATACCCTGTAATTCTGTATATGGATCACTCTGCTATTAAATAATTAGCTAACAAACCCATTACGAATGGAAGAGTGACACGTTGGTTGCTAATTTTGTAGGAATTTGATGTAACTATAAGGGATCGGCCAAGGAAGGAAAACCTTGTGGAAGATTTCCTCTCCCGAGTGCCAAGAATGGATGACGCAATATCAGTAGAGGATCAGTTTCCGGATGAACACCTGCTTGCTGTAACCATGAAAACACCATGGTACGCAGATGTGGCGAATTATTTAGCAGTGGGAAAACTACCTAAACATCTGACACCCAGAGAAAGGAAATCAATAGTACAACGCAACACTCGGTTCTCCTGGATTGGAGGATACCTTTTTCACACAGGGGCCGATATGCACATCTGCAGGTGTATCAGGGAAGATGAAGTCTATGATATCTTAAAAGCCTGCCACGATGGACCTTGCAGTGGACATTTTGTAGATCACAAAACTGGACACAAAATTTTATAAATGGGCTACTACTGGCCCACGATTTTTAAATATGCTAAGAAATTTGTCCAGGCCTGCGATAGTTGTCAAAGGATGGGTCGCCCTTGCCAATCTGATGAGATGCCTCTACATCCACAAATGGCTATAAATCCTTTTGAGCGTTGGGCATTATATTTTTTTGGGCCAATCAACCCATCATCCAACCAAAAATCATATATATTGGTTGCAACAGAATATGTAACTAAGTGGGCGGAAGCTGTAGCATTACCTAGAGCCATAGAAGAAACCGTGATAAACTTTCTTTTTGAAATTTTCGTATGATATGGGTTACCTAAAGAAGTAATCATTGATGGAGGGCCGCAATTCGTAGGCCACAAGATTGCTGCTACACTGAAAAATCATCATGTTATTCACAGAATTACCTCTCCATATCACCCTCAAGCAAACGGGCAGGTAGAAAGCACCAACAAAGTAATTGAATCTATTCTAACAAAGACAGTCTCATCGCACAGATGAGGCTGGGCTACTCGACTGCCAGAAGCCTTATGGTAATATCGCACAACTTGGAGGAATACTACTGGATACTCCCCATATCAACTGGTATTTGGTAAGGAACCTATTTTTCCCATAGAATTTGAGATACAAACACTAAGGATAGCCCAGGAAGTAGGACAAGATTTAACTAAAGCCCAGATTATTAGATTACAAAAAATAAATGAGTTCGATGAAATCCGGCTTTCGGCTCTCCAGCATACTGCACTCATTCAACAACAAAGAGCCAAATGACACGATTCTTTGATCAAGAAAAAGGAATTTCATGAGGGCGACTGGGAACTTCTCTACAATTCTAGGTTTCAAGACTTCCCTGGAAAACTGTAGACTAGGTGGTTAGGTCCCTATGAAATAAAGGAAGTACATGACAATGACACTCTTACGTTAACCAAAATTGATGGGTCTGATTGTTCCTTTAAAGCAAATGGACATCGGGTGTGCCTTTACCAAATACCACTTACAAGAGAATATTTTTGTCAATAGATACGCAAAGACTCCACTATGCAAGTTTTAGTTGCAGAAGATAATTCTTCTGCAGCTTCATCTTTCTAGAAATTCTTTTTTTTTTAAATTTTTGTAAATAATATTGCCAATTTAATTTTTTCCTATTTTGTTGTTCCCTTTTCGGAACAACACTTTTTAATTTTTCTGTTCCCTTTTCGGAACAATACTTTTTGATTTTTCTGTTCCCTTTTCAGAACAACACTTTTTTATTTTGCTGTTCCCTTTTCGGAACAACACTTTTTGATTTTGATGTTCCCTTTTCGGAACAACACTTTTTGATTTTGCTGTTCCCTTTTCAGAAAAACACTTTTTGGTTTTTCTGTTCCCTTTTCGGAGCAACACTTTTTGGTTTTGCTATTCCTTTTTTGGGACAACACTTTTTGGTTTTGCTGTTCCCTTTTCGGAACAACACTTTTTGATTTTTCTGTTCCCTTTTCGGAACAACACTTTTTGGTTTTGCTGTTCCCTTTTAGGAACAACTCTTTTTGGTTTTCCTGTTCCCTTTTCGAAACAACACTTTTTGATATTTCTGTTCCCTTTTCGGAACAACACTTTTTGGTTTTGTTGTTCCCTTTTCGAAACAAACATTTTGATTTTGCTGTTCTGTCTTCGAAACAAAACTTTTTGGTTTTGCTGTTCCATCTTTGGAACAACACTCTTCTTTGTTTTTTTCTTCTTGCATTTTTTGTGTGTTTTGAACAACACCCTTGTTATATATTTCACAAACACTTCTCAGCTTCATTTCTTTGATTCCTTTTATGGCCTGTAGTATAGTACCTTCATGCGGACAAAGACTTATGGATTTTATTAAAGCAGGTGACTATTTATAACATTATGATCTTTGACCAAGACAACTTCTTGATGATAGGCCTAAAACAATTGAAAGGGACACAATTATTTATATTTTACTTTACTGTACTGATTTTTGTTGTATATGATACCGATTGATCATATTTACCATGCTGGTTCTACTTTTCCTGGTTATAATCTCTCTGTCTATTATCAATGGGATTATGGGTATAATTTTTCTTATTATTGATATGTTTCAACTTCTTACACCATCCCTACTCTTAAGGAGTACTGAGCCTCCCTCTACTTATCATAAAAATATATAATGATAACTAGTCTACAGATAGAGGATAGGGGGTCTCATTAAAGAGCCAACCTACCATGTTCATAGGGATGTAGCAATGCGGCATACCCACTATGGCCACAACACCAAGGTTATGGTCCATTGGATGGCTAAAATATCCTTGGAATAGGAGGTCTCATCACGAGCCATCCTGTTCACTTTTGCTACTTCCCAGTGAATGGCAGTGTCGTTATCTGGTTACCATGCCAGCACATTGGTCTCTTCTATAAGAACAACAATAAAATTTTTCACTTATAGATTGAGGATCCTGGCTCACTTGGGTTAAAAAGAAACTCTGTCGAGGCTATGGATGCCTACTGGCAGCAGAAGCTCTACTTATGGTATTGAAGTTCGATTTCTACAATCAATAACTCTTATAATACCCTCTTCCCATTTATATTTTTTTCGAGAGATTATTTCCTCTAAATACTTCCCTACTCTGAACCTTTATGCATGCGTTTATGTTTTCTTTTCTCAATCATATCATACACAATTAGAATATCATCAACAAAAGCCTTTTTTTACATATTTCTGATCCCTTTCCTATTACTTAACTTATCATCAACTAAAAATTCTCGTTTCTTATCATTCATTATCATTATACCCATGCTTTCATTCAATCCATATTGTCCCGTCATTCATCTACGTACTCTGACCCATTTATGGCTGTACTCTCTATCCTGCCACCGAAATATCCATTTCCCATATAATCGGTCGAAGGCGACCTCTCATTAAGGAGGGGGAGAGGACTTCTGTTATGTGTATGCTGTCACTATTTCATTAACTAACACGATATCCCATGATTATGTGACATGTGAAAATATAAAAACATTAGCTATACTTAGTTTTTTCAACAAACTTGTTGTTCTATCATTCTATGTATCGCTGTGCTGTTGTGCTTTTCAATACTGTTGTGTTTTTCAAATTTTTTTTTCTTTCCAGTATTACTGCGCTTTTCAGTATTGCCGTGTTTTTCAGCATTGCTGAATCTTCCCATTACATCCATCCTTTGCAAAAATAAGAAGAATTCAAACACTATGGGTGGTAAGACAGTGCGTTGGGAACCGTCAGTATTAGAAGTCTCCGATAGAGCAAGAGAAATTCTGATTCAAGCAGGATGGATATCCTATCTTACAAGGTTTCAACCCCCAAATGAAGAAATTGCTATTGAGTTTCTACATAATTTGCAGAATATGGAATCCATGGTAAAATGCATAAAGATTACAGTTACAGACGCTGTAATAGTTGAAGTAATCGGGCTGCTGGCTGAAGGCACCACATGGGCACAAAAACATGTATCAATACACGACGCGATGGAAACCTTCAGAGACAAAGGCGAACAATTGGTCAGAAAGGGCGAAGGTGTCAACCATCTTCTCTCGCAGAACCATGGAGGGAATCATCAAGTATCATCCAGAAATACATTACCTGTGATGGACGCCGTGATGTGGTAAGGCCGCAAAAACTCAAAATCCCTGCTGTTTTAAAGCAAAAACTTACTATTAATTTGCCATCCCTTTTAAATTCTTTATTGCACGATACTGCTACTAGAATAAGACGGGCTGGGCATCCTGAAATGGTGATAAGTCACCACGGGCTGATTAGAATGATCATTAGTCATAGCCTAGTCCAATATAACTTGACTTGTGACAGTCTCATTACGGCCCTAAAAAGCATACAGAACTCTGTAATTCAACAACCCGCAATTGCGGAAGGAAGTCAGAAAAACCCTGTCTCAAAAAGAAAAAGGATTGCCCATCCAGAGGTCGAACCTCACAAACGCAGGAGGTCTATGAGAATCGAATTAGCTCAGAGAATAGCTGTAAATCAAAGCGACCAACCTGCACAAACATCCAGCCCAGTTAGGGTAGGGGATTCTGAGTCTGAACAAGAGACACCAGGTTCAGAGGAAGAGCCAGAAGAAGAAGACATGCTAGAACAAGAACAAGAAGAAGAGCCCGAGGAAGAGGCTGAGCCAGAATCAGAGCCCGAAGAACAAGAACAAGATTATGAATTGGAAGTTGAAACTGGATCAGACTTTGAGGCAGGAATAGCCGAGGTCTTATCGAATCTCGATGTGTACATGCAACCTGGAAGACCGTTTGACCCTAGCACATTGGAAACACAAACACTGGAGAATTCCAGGCACATAGAAACTCCTCCATCACAAGAGGCTGCAGATATAGAGATTGTACATGAATCTGATAAACATTCTGGTGATACAATTTTGTTAAGTTAGGAGGACCCACATAAGTATGTAGATATAAATATTGGTAATTAGTTAGGTAATATAGTTCCTTTATAACAAAGCCTTGAGGGCCAACAAGCAGCCTTAGAAATAGTTGATAAACCTGTTAAGGGTACAGATGCCCCTCGAAAGAACCTAGGGGCCAGGGAAAAACTTAAGAAGTTGCAACAGCAGTACCAGAATTTCCAAAAGACAGTTAAAAGGTTACGACGGAAAATAAAGAAATTGAAAACACAGAGCACCGCTCATGAGGTGACTCCTGTAAAAACACAAACACTAAATCAGTGGGGATTCAAATAGAAATCGTTTCCACTAGAGAAATTTCCACCGAGATTGATTTGCATGAGAATATGGTAAATGTAGCTATTCAAATGGAGGGTTGGTCCTCCCATAATAAACAAGTACAAACTGAAAAGGTACTCTTTCACAGTATTGGCACCCAAACAGAGAAGAAACCTGAGGATTCATCTTTAAAGCAGGACCCTATTGTCTTAAAGCTTCAGGAAGAATTGACGCAATCCTGACTTACTCTAGAACAACATCAGCAATAGACAGTCTCCCTGCAAAAATACCAAGAATTACAAAAAACATTAAGAGGATTAGCTCTAGCAGAGAATGAGGCTTTTGACAAGGCTAGACAGGAATAGGAAAAAATGAATAGAATGAAAACTCAGTTGAACAGAGTTAGGAATCAATTGAACACCATTTTTTCATTGTATTCAGATATCTTGGCTTGTCGATCTCCTGCTACGAACTATGCCTTGTTTTTATTAGAATGATATCTATTGTTAAAAGTCAAAGCTGTTAGAGTTGGCAAGCCAATTGAGCTAAAGACGATGGAAGATTTTATAAATTGCTGCAAGATGCATGGAATAAAGGTCCAAAGGCTTATTTGTGAATTTTATTTACATAATCTCATATTAGATAAAGAAGTGGATGTGAATCCTAGCCCTTTTATTGGAGATGTTCAATTCCAGGCTTTTATTTCTTTTGCAGTCAACCAACTCAAGTGGTTGAAAGCTTATAATTTGTTCTAAAGACAGGAGCACGGCTTGGATCTTTGGGTAAGAAGTGAACCTACTCACCCTCTACAAGTATTTGCTAAGCATAAAACATTGATGACCCAAGAAGGTGTGACCAAGAGTTTAGGGCCCATACATAAGGAACTTGTGCTGGAAGGAACAACATATTTCCTCTCCATTCAAGAAAGATCCCTAGTTTCATCCAGAATGAGATGGATGGTTTCAAGCAACGACGTTAAAGATATAGAACCATTTAATTATGGAAATTTAAAAGATGCTGCAAGACGATTAATCCCATACGACAACTTTATATTAAGAGGAGGACCTTATTGGGTGGGATGTCGCTATAGATGCCCTGTTATTTGGTATCCTCCGAAAGGATATCATCCTGAATATGAATTACAAGAAGGAAAAGAAGCGGCATCCTTTGCACACTTGGCACGACATCATGGTCTCAGGCCTCTTACAGATAGACCTTCTCCAGCCTACTCTTTAACTTCTTTGCATTAGAATTATTTATTTTTCATGAGGACATGAAAAAAGGTAAGCAGGGGAGTATGTTGACCCTGGCAATGGGTATGTATTTACTCTTAATTATCATCCTTTTTCCTCTTCTTCATACATTTTTGTGTCATAGTATAATAATATCATGAATGGATTTTGATAAAGAATGAGTAAAATAGTCCTGATATGGTTTAACCATTAAAACTAATTTCCATTAATTTTATGATGAAAATAACTGATAAAATCATAGCTGTTCCCAAAACGAAACAAATGGATCTAATCAAAAGGAAAAGAAGCTATGATAGCAACGGTCAAATCAGAAACCGAATCCGAAGAATGACCAACTGTCTGAAGATAGTAATTTGTTGCGAATCCCTCAAGATCCCCTGATCTTGAGGGATCACATTTGCCTCTCTTTTAGCTATAAAATAATGAGCAAAATACAAAGACGCAGAGAGTGGATACGATGATATAGAAGAGCGGAGAATGTAAATTAGACTGTATTACATACTGTATTATGTATCTTTCATTTACGCATCATTTGTAATGAATAGAACATAGTTCTGAAAGACATATTTGTATTGTAATGATTCCGATGATTAATACATAGTTGCGTTGCTGTCCATTCGATTATTCTGGAGTAACTAAGAAGTGTTCGATGGCGACTAAGTGCTCAGTATCTGGTGAATCTCGCTGCTGTTCTTTGTGCTATACCTTTCCCTTTACTGCAAGTATAGTATGATTTTTTGCTTACAGTGAATTTCCTTTGATAATTTAGATCTCTGTATTTATTTCTTTGTGTGCACATTTCCAGTTTATTGAAGTTGTTTGTTAAATGAATTAGTTTTGATTATTTAAAGCACAAGCTGTTATTTCCATTTACTTTCCTTTTGTTTGATTTTTTAGATTCAACTGAAAGAGCTTGGTTATTGTTTTCTCTCAGTTGATTAAATCATTTGAATTAAAGAATGAATCACAGCTTTGGATTATAATGCATAGATGAATCCTTTCCTTTAAGCTTCATATTTATGATTGCATTTGTATTCAACGATTGGCTTTAACATTACTCCTTGTATGAATAAGCTTGCACATACTGTGTACACAATTGAAATAAAAGGACTTACCCTGGTTGATAATTAATGTGAGGCAATTAGGAGTTCTTAAAGACATATTTTAGCACCCAACACATTTCTTAATGGGATCATTGAGGAAGAGGTGTACATAGAGAAGCCTGAAGGTTTCAAGATCTTCAACAACGAGTCACATGTGTTCCGACTCAAAAGAGCATTGTATGGGCTGAAGCAAGCACCCCGTGCTTGGTACATTAGGATAGACAACTATTTCACCGGACTAGGCTTCACCAAAAGTGAAGAAGATGCAAGCCTATACCAAATTGTGGTGGAGGGTAGGCTTTTAATCATTTTTCTTTATGTTGATGATTTAATATTAACTGGTGATGAGAATGTGATACACTCATGCAAGAAGGATCTTTCAAGTGAGTTCTAAATGAAGGATATGCGCCTCCTTCATTATTTCCTTGGATTAGAAATATGGTAGCCAGATGGTGAAGTTTTTTTTTTCTCAAGGAAAGTATGCAAGGGAGATACTGGGTAAGTTTCACATGGAGGGCTACAAACCCATTAATACTCCTCTTCCAGGAAACTGGAGGAAAGAGGATGCTACTTCTGGAGAGGTAATGGATGCTACTTTCTATCAACAGTTAGTGGGTTCGCTAATGTATCTAGTGAACACGAGACCAAACATTTTCTATGCAGTTAACCATTTGAGTCAAGGTATGGTTAAGCCTACCAAGCTCTTTTGGAAGGCAGGTAACCATGTCTTGAGATACCTGAGGGAAACATCAGAGTATGGTTTATGGTACAGACATACAAATGGAGTGAATTTGCATGGCTTCACTGCTGCAGAATGGGTAGGCAGTCCATCAGATAGAAAGAGCACATCAGGGGGGATCTTTATTATTGGGTCTACAACTGTTTCTTGGTACAGCAGGAAGCTAATATCTGTGGAACTCAGTCAGCTGAAGCGGAACACATGGCACCAAGTCAAGTTGCATGTGAGGCTATCTGTATGAGAAAGATCTTGGTTGGTTTGTTTAGTTCTCATATGGATCCAACAGTGATTCATTGTGATAATCATATTTGCATTAAACTCTCGATTAATCCTATGTTTCATGATAGATCTAAGAATATAGATATATGGTACCAACATCTCAGAGATTGTGTGTAGAGGATAATTCAATACATTCCCATGGAAAATTAGGATGTCACCTTGGGTAATAGCCCTAAGATTATGGTCTCTAAGGTTATCACTTACAACAATTGAACCTCGGGGTACAATCGCATATTAGACGTACATGCAAGGGCAGAGTAACAAATCTCAATCCCCTTGAAATTTCCTCAACATGGTTAATCTTAGGTTTACTTTCAAGTGACTCCAAAGTACCTTTCAACACCATTTTTAATGTGTGAAAATCACTCTACCGTAACCAATGAAGTGGGTTTGATCACTCCAATGGGTATGATATGATCTCGTGCTTAACTCTCTTGTTAGAGGAGCTTTCCAGAGCCAAACTGTATTAAATGGGTTTACTCTCCAGCGCAAGATTCTAGTGTTTGTTTACAACTTTGGAAAGTTAACTCACTTCCCTATTCCAAATCCCGACAACCTGATTTAATGTAGGTGGAAAAGAGGCCTAAAAATATAAAAAATTCTAATTTATTTGATTAGTGATGAGTTTTAAAGTTATTATTTACTCAATGGGTAAATGGATGTGAAACTGATGATATTATGACCTGACCTAGAACATTAATGCAATCGAACATGATATTGTGATCATTTCGTTTCGATGAATCTCTAATTACGAGAAGGAGAGAGTCTTTTCAAATTTTCAAAGAAAATTCAAAAACTTATAATTTTACCATATCCCTTTCACAAATGCAGATTTCACTTTAAAATTACCCAAATACAGAAATTAACCGTTAAAATTTCAATTCGATCAATAACTCAAAAACCATGAAACTTTCCATTTTCAAAGAAGCACTCAAATTTTCAAAAATGCATGGAGAAACCAATCAAATCCTTAAAATGAATTTTCTCAAATGAATGCTATGAAATTAGTGATGTGTAAATTGTAATTCTAAAAATCTTCAGCACTGAAAGAAAAAATGACTTTCGTTTCAAGTTCAGTAAAGGAAGCACATCTCACCAAAACACTTGTCCTTGAGAAACCTTACCTTTCATTAAACCAAATAATCTTTCACAAATGAGAAAGATAATCATTAAATATGATCTGTTTGAGAGAAAAAAGATAGGAAGATAGTAAATCAACATCAACCAATATTTATTTTGATGGATCCACAAGCAACAAACAAAGCCCTTACCCTAATTCATGAAAACAAGAAATTCTCAAGAATACTTCTTCACAAAATTCAATCAAACTCACAGAGACTATATGAAGATGTAAACTAGTATAATGAAGCATTAAAAAATAGAATTTCAAACTTTAGTGAAAGGAAAACTCGAATTTTCAAAAATTACAGGCATGTGCACAGGCAAGAAGTATGATTCAGTGTGCATACACATTTTTGTTAAGGGCACAGTGCACAAATATGTGCTCTGTTGCTAAAGAGGAACCACGCAGTTCGAGAAACTTTAAGAAAAAATAAAAATTCAACCAAACAATTCACAAAATCCAAAATTGCACTATCTTGCAAACACTCTTACAAGGCTATCAAAGAAGGTTCGAAATTTAAAAGCAAGGAGATGATGAAGAATGAGACGTCCCCCAGCGTAGTTCCCAATTTGTCATAGTAGACTAATTGATAATGCAGAAAAAAACAATCTCCCTAGATTCAATGCATGACTCTAGTAACAAGAAGATAAAAAATCAAATCTTTCCCTGAGTTTATCTATATTGAATCATAAACAAGAATGGTAAGAGATGGAATCCATACCTTTCATGAAATTCTTGATGAAGATCCTTGCTATGGTTTGATGCAGCTCCTCAATGCTTAGAAGCCATATCTGTAAACATATAAAAAACAAGAGATGAAATGCATATGTGCTATATGAATCCTTTGTCATAAAAATGCAAAAAGACAATTTTAGCTACGCATAACTCATTGTGGCCCTAATACCTGTATGTCAGCTTACTATATTCCGGGGATCTGCAGTTAGTTGATCAAGACAAGAGCTGCAAAAAACTAGATCTATACATAGAAAGACATTAAGCAGTAAAAAGAAGGGTTTGCTCCATATATCCAATAGACAAGACAAGAACAATTTTTGAAAGAATTTTTGTATTAAGGGCACTTGGGAGGAAAACAAGAAGGCGTATCCAATTCTCCTCAATGGGATGGGTTCTTGGAAGTCCTCAACACTTCAGATCTAGAATCTCTCTCTCTTGTTGGTGTAGAAAACCCAGACAAAGATAGAACTCAAAGGGAGCTCACACAGCAAATAATGTAGAAAAATGTGACCAAGTGTATAGATCAAGAGTGATCTAATAGGCAACAAAAGGTGAAGAATGGTAGGAAAAACCCTCCTATTTATAACAAAATATTGGGTCATTCTAGATCTTGGTGCATGATTAAAATAATGTTAACCAAATCTAGATCCACCTTTTATGGGATATTTTATTATATTTGTTGGAGGGAAAAAAGTATTTGACTTGGGTCAAATCCCTTTATTTGTTAATAATAAATAAATAAATGATTTATTTATCTTTTTAAGGAAGTGGTTGAAGGATAATTAAATAAATAATGATTTATTTAATGATTTGTGGGTGATTTGGTCATATTTAACAAGGAATATTATCTAAATAAGATTTAAATAATTATTCCTAGAAAATAATAAGATAAATAAAGGTTTATCTAATTAATTTCTTTGTTTTTGGGTTAAACATGACTGGGAATAATAATTAAATTATGGTTTAATTAATTATTCCATGAGGAAAATCAAACAAATACAGGTTTGTTTAATATTTCCTTTTGGGGTTTCCTGTTTAGACCATAAACAACCTAATAAATGTGGTTTATTAAGTTATTTAACATAGTGAAGGCAATTTTACTTAGGTAAAATTGGTCTTACATGGTGTACTTGGGTCCATCTAATGATAATAGGTTAGATGACCAAAAAATGGTGTAACAATATGCGAGATATATTATTACATAAAACTCATACTAGTGATCAATGAAACTAGTACCTAATATCATTTCACTGGAAAATGGAAGAAAAATACAACATACATCAACACCATTATAATAAAGGGGAAGAAATTTCATGTATTAATCTTAAATAAAGGAGCTACACAACTCAGCCTTGATGAAGTGCCTTCTCCAATGATCTACAATACTATCCTTGGATGATGTCAACCTATTTGAGCAAGTAATGTTTTAACTGCATCTCCTCTGCCTCAGCTCTGTGGTTTGATTTATAGGCCAAGAGGAGGAGATTTCAGATTCATATATGAAGGATGAAGCGCCCCCCCCCCCCCCCCCCCCTGTGTGTGTGTGGATTCTCTGCAGGTGGGATTAGGGTTCCTTAAATAATTGGAATTAGCTCCATGAATAGAGGGATCAGGATCGAATAAGAATCACCTCGAAGCTTTCAGTTGGGAAATATTGACCCAATAAGGCTTCTAGATTTCACTTTTTATTTTTACTTTTTGTTGAGTCATGTGCGCAATTTATAGTGGAAAACATAGCACACTGATTCTCTGGATTTAATGGTAATTTTAGCCTCACTCTCATGTGAGAAAAACAATAATAAATCCAAAAATATAATTAAATTAATTAATCTTGAAAATGAGGAATTTATGCCTAATTTTCTAGATTGAGTTGGGTCCTCTTAAGTGGGAGTTAGATAGGCCTACCCAACTTAGCTCCTAGATTAGTGTGTGGTTGATATATTTTCTCAACCAAGTTGTCCAAGATAGATGCACTATCTTGAGACAACTTCCTCATCTATTTATTTGTATTATAACATTATTTTAATAATGAAGAATATGTGAGGAATTTCGTAAGGCTCTCAAGCTTTTTCCACCAGTTCTATGTCTCTGGTATTTTTTTGTGTGTTTTTTTAGTTGATTAATTTTATACATGTGGTATCAAAGCTAATCGCCTCAAAGATTTAGTGAAATCTTCAATGAATGAGCTTCGTAAGCACTGGATTTTCATGTGCAAAGACGTACATGAGCCATGAAGCTATAATAGATCCAAATTCTGTGCATAGAGTAAAGTGTTGCGTTAACACAATGTGTAAGCTTGAATTGTGATGGTGAGTGTTGCATATTTTCAGACGACATTGGTATTTATATACAAGGCCAAGAAACCCAATACGGGGTTGCGCCTGTCGCTGCTGGCATAGGACGCTAGCCTCATGACACTTTTGGAATGAATTGACAATATGGATAGATACATAGGGGAGGATGTCTTTTCCTATGAGATAAAACCTGATCACTAGCTTGGCTGCACAAAATTTTCGACAGACAGAGAAATAACTCCGCGCAAGCATTTAAGATTGAGTGGAGTCGTTGTTGTGTGGGAATTACGAGTTTCCTTTTGTGTAGTAGTATTGAAGTCTCTGGCAGAAGTAACTATGTTCATTCATATTCTCTTCATTTTCTCGCACTGATTGTCTAAATTTTTCATTCTTCGTTGCAATGTCCTTGTCTTGCCTAGAAACTAAAAGAAATCTCCTCTAATGTATGTCACCCTTTCATGTGATGTGTTTGTGCGTATTATGAAGCCTGCCTATTTTGTTTCATCATATTTGTGAATTATTTCTATTAATTGCACCTCAAGTGGTGTTTTCTAACAATTTACAAGGGACTTGAAGGATTCTAAGTCCTGTAAAGACAATTTATGATGCTCTTATCTCAAAGATAGCGTAATGAGCGCAAGTAAGGTTGCATGTGTAAACAAGTGTGGGAATTTTTTGTGCCCCATGTTTGGATTCAAAAGGTTGGTATAATTCAAGCTTTCCAAAAATTCTATTAAGTAATGATTGCTAACTTCTCTAATAGTCAAGATGCGCTCATGTCTGAGGCTAGCAGAGTAAAACACACAAATTTTTTGATATTTATATGCATGTGAAAAAAAAAAATTGATTCTAAAGTTCACCACAGGACTATGGACATTAGCTTCACATAGTGCTTGAATTTCTTTGTTTAAGGGTTTGAGCCTGTTGATTATTGTCTTGTGAATGAAGGTAAAGGTTGAACATGAAGATAAGCTCATCGGTTGTATGGAGGCCACTTACAACGACGATTTCTACACAGCTAAGACCATCTTCATTGTAATCAGTTTCACGAGTTGTCTTAATGGTCACAGATTTGGACAATGACCGCCCATTGAAGTCGATTAGCCAAACAATTTGTTCCTAACCAGGTGGCACAATTGATTTTCTTGAGACATTGTATTCTGATTTCCTAGCTTCATCAAAATAACAATTCTCCTATACTGATCAAGGTAATTAGCCCTATATATTTTCTGAGTTTCACCTTCTACAACAAATTCATCCGAGTGTATATTCTCTAGTTTATATGTTGCCCTCCATTTAAGAATTTTCTTATTTTTAGCGCGATGTAAGGCAAAGAAATTAAAAACAAATCCAATTCATTTTTTTAGGGGCTTCATAAATTCCTTAAAAAAAGGTGATCATAATTTTTTTTTTTTTTTTTTCTGGAGAGATAATCTATTTTATTTTTTGGAGTGATAAGGATTCTCTTTTGTAATTCTTGGAGTGATAAGTTGAAGTAATTTTGTGGAGTGATATAGGATTGAATTTTTTTTGTAAATTTTGAGTGCTAAGCATAAGTTGATTGTTGAAGTAACATTTTTACTTCTTGGTGGTCGAGTCAGATTTGTAATGTTCCCACATTTTGCAGCTAATGGGAATATTGCATTTTATTTTCAGTTTTATTAACTCATGAATAAAAATGTAAAGGAGGGACTCTAAAACTCCTAATCAGAAAAATAAATCAATGCCCAATGTGACCATGGGCAAATCTGGGCCATTTCAATAAAATACACTTAGGTGTGAAGAGGAATGGGGAAGATTGAATAGGTCAACAGGACCAAATCACAACAGTGTTTAGATGCATGAACCTCCTTATTGATCAGCGTTGTTTTAGATGGAGACCCTTCATGTGAAAAGGGTTAACTCATTGGAGGTGGTTTAGGGTTTACTAATCCCTAATGTTATAAAATGAAGAGGAAGGCCACAAGGAGGGTTGTTGAAGATAATTCGATTTTGAGATTTCTTATGCAACTCAAACTCTCTTGGCTATTTAGCTAGAGAGAGAGGAATTTCTTGTATAGGGATTCCTCCTCCTTCATTGAGGAGATCTTGAAGGAGTATGTTCTGAAATACCTCACATCAGTGAGGGGTTTTCAACATCTCTTCCAGATCTAGTTTTGCAGAAAAGGGAGCACTCCTTTCTCTGGAAGATTAGTGAGGAAGAATTGAGCTTCAGTTCCAGATCTTGGCATCAGGCCAAAGGACCTTCCAACATCATCTGTGCAGATCATTCCAGGAATTGCGTCCTTTTTCCAGTGCATTGCTGCAGCAGGTTTTCTACCCTAGTTTGGTGCCAATTTCCTTTAGGAAGGGCCATCCCTTCTTCCGGAAAGTATGTATTTCAGCCCTCTCCTAAAATTTTTATATTTCAGCTCATATACTCATATTTTCAGTGATTTTGCATTTTCTGGATCCATATTCTGTAGATCCGATACTTGTATTTGTTCTTTCATGAAATCCCCTTGCCGGGTGATCTATTTGATGTATAAAAGGAGCTAAATCTCTATTTTTCTCCATACTATGTTATAATAAACTTCATATCTGATGTTTCAGACATATTTAGTCTAATATCTTCAGAAATTATGCAATGTATGCTTCAGCCATTTTCTGCATACTCTAAGTCATGGGAAATCAGCAATTTTAAGCTTATCCGGGAATGTAGGAATTGTTTAACATAGCTAGAATGCTTTGTTTGAGCTGAAATTTTTCATGGAAGTTCCATATAGCCTAAGATAACATTTCCCAAAGCGTTTTCAATTATTTGTACGCATATTTCTAAATACATCCATTTTGGGCCATAAATCCTCACTTTTCCCCACTATTGGATGAAGGGATTGAACATATTTCTTTCTAATGTGTTTCTAATTGATGTATGAGTGTCTATCAGCATATTTTATGTATTGAAAACTCTATGCACTTTCAGCAGGCTGTTTTCCCTTTGTTGCAGCCCCTCATTGGGCATTTTCTTAAAGACAACTAGGTGTGGGAGATATGTTTAACCCACCTAGTCTTATTTGTTTCAGCTCAGATCTTGTATTTCAGTATTAGATAATCTGATATAAGGGATCCAAGGGCTGGTTTGGATTTTTGAAGCAGACAGCCCTGAAAAATGTGTTTTTCTGGACTCTCGTGCTGAGCATTCCTGAGTCAGGAACATCACAGTGGTATCAAATCATGATCTCTGGCACAGCCTGTGAAGTCAAGATATCAGAGAAGTAAAGAGAATAAACAAAGATCAGAATGATGGAGAGGATGAGATTACTCTCATCAGTGTTCAGATCTAAGAAGGGCCTCTCCAAAGAGGTAAATTAGAAGAGAGAAAGAAGATGCACCGAGACTCCTAGAGGGTTTCAAGAAGAAGCAAGCTGCAATAAAATCTGCATGAGGTTTCAAGAAGAAGAAGGAAGCCCCAGCACTTCTTATCATCAAAGTAGAATACCGGAGAGTCCTATATCTCCTCATAGATCCACTATGCCCACTTTCTTTGAAGAAGGTGAGAGGTATAGCAATGAAGAAGAGAGATGCAAAGAAACTCATATACGGTTTCAAGATGAAGAGGAAGAACTATACACTTCCTGTCAACACAAAGCAGGGAGAATGATTGAAAAAGAGATCTCATTGCTTCTTTTTCAAACATTGAAGAGTATTGAAGAAAATCTCAAGGAGTTTGACGAGGAGAGGAAAAAGATGAGCTACAAAGAGACATCTCCCAAGGAAACAAAGGAGAATGTCAATCTTGTCACTTTGGGCAAGATATCTCCATTTTCACCATCTGCTGTTAAGGTGCTTGCATATAGAGAAGAGGCACTTGCATATTTGCAAGGTGGTCTTCAGCTCTTAACATATGGAGTCCCATGCATGAATCAGGAGATGCATGAGGAGGAGAGGGAAGATGCCAGCGCTAGTATGCTTGAAGAAAGGAGACCATCATTCTTGCCAGCAGTTTGAGGCATCATTGATCCAGGTGGAGGAAATCTTATGTTCTGTCAAGAGGTTCCCACATATTAGTTGATCCAAGGTATGCATGAAATTTCAGCACATATTGTTTCAAGATTAATGCATAGCCAAGGATTAAATCAAAATTTTGATTTGAAGCAAAGACATGTCACAGCACAAAGGACCCTTGATATAATCAAGGAGGAGATTGGAAACTATCCCTATGCATCATTTTTGAACTACATTCAACCTCTTGAGTTGAGATGTAGAGTTTCAAAAAGGGGCATTAGTACTATCCTATGTTCAATGGATGATTGTGAGATCAGAAATGTGACTTGCTTTAAGACAGTGCATGCATCACTTTGCAGATCTATAGCTCTGTCACTTAGTGACTATGAAAAAGAGGCTTCAGCTCTCTTGGAGAATTCTAGAGGCAGCTTCAACCTTGAAGCAGTGGAGAAGGAGAAAATGAAGAGTAGACATCTTGAGATGAGAAGCATTTTCTCCCCTCTAGATGAAACTCTCTCAATGAGCATGCTACAGCTCAAAGAGAGACTTCTAGTTACTACAGATTCAAAGCCTCACTCGTTTTGGAAGGTCATAGATGGGAGAAATGTCTCACTAAGAGATCTCAACAGAGATGCATTTCAATATTTCATGAGATGCAAGGTTCTTCATTGGTTCAAAGGAGATGGTATTCTACAAAGGGAGGATGCCATGATTATGTAGCCCATCACTCATCTTCCATATTGGAGTAAGTGGATGAAGATGATGAGCAAGAGATCACATGATCACTTGCAGACATATATGGGACAGAAAGCTTGGTTACGCTGGTTGCCCTTGGGAGACTCCTATCACTCTCCAAAGGAACCTATTTCTCTGATCTATGCCTTGAATAATTTTCATGAAATGGATAAGGAGGCATGGCAATGTTGGTTGCTTTGGGGTAAGCATGATCACTACCCAAAGATTCTCATTCTCTCATCTCATGCTTTATGCATCATTAATAGAGTATATGAAAAGGAAGCATGGTTGATGTGGTTATTAAAAGGAGAGTTTGGACATCACATGTTAAATCTCATGTCCATGTATTCACCCATGTTTGAAATATGTCTCATTTATCCACATGTATTTATGTTGGAGGGATGTTTCATGCATGAACTTTGGCTTGGGAGGAGGGATGACTCCCACATGATGTGGTATGAGGGAGCTTGCTTGTACTATTTTTATGAGACATTTCACATGTCCATAATTGTGTTATTGCTCCATGATCCACATGTTGATAAAGCAAGAGGGCTGCAAAGGTCCTTATTGCTATGGCTGCTTCTGGGTGAGTATGATTACTACCCAATAGCTCATCATTTTACAAATCATGCCTTGGATTTAAATGTTATGTTGCACCAAGAGAAGGAATGTACAATTTTGACTCACTTGGGAAAGTATGGCCACCACATGACATCTCCTATGTCTATGTGTTTTGCATTGTGTAAAATTTGGCATATTGATCTCATGATGTGCATTGATGATGATACTTTGTATTGGGCTGATGTGACATATCATATGTCCATTAGTATGGTTTGGTTTCATGATGCACATGAGGAGGAAAGAAGGCAGCAAGACCTCTTGTTGCTTTGGTTGCTTTTAAATGAGTATGGTGACCACCCCATAGATCATAATTTTATGATTCATGCCCTATGTATTAAACATAAATTGCATCAAAGGAAGGCATGTACATCATCTTTTGGGAAGCTTGGCTTGTCCATCTTGCATGGAGAATATGGGGGATGGCAGCAAAAGGCCTTCCTCCAGTGGTTATTATTAGGGGAATATGTTTTGACATCTTTGTCCACCCATGTTGCTCCTTCCCTTCTTCTTTTGCATAACGCTGGAATGATGGAGTTTGGATCCAACAAGGCCAGCAGGGCTAAGAATGAAAGCATAAGAATGCTTAATCAAGTTCATAAAACATGGATGGAGGAACGTTCTTGCATGATGAATCTTTTCCTTCATGGAAGGAGCTACTTTATTTTATGTCTCTCATGTGTTTATGATGGTGTTGGACATCATATAATTGTCATTTTGTACTTCATGATAGGAAGAGAACATCTAACCTTACAGTTGGAAGTCATCTCATGCATTTGTGGGAGACAACTATGGAACCAAACATACATAACCTATTGCATCAAATGGGAGGAAGCCTTCCTTATGTGGATGCAATTTGGAGGGGATTAGATGATTTTCATCTACAATAAGAGTTGCTTAAGGGAAAGAAACATTTTGCCGAGGGAGACTGTAATGTTCCCACATTTTGTAGCTAATGGGAATATTGCATTTTAGTTTCAGTTTGCTTAACTCATGAATAAAAGTGTAAAGGAGAGACTCTAAAACTCCTAAACAGAAAAATAAATCAATACCCAATATGAACATGGAAAAATTTGGGCCATTTCAATAAAATACACTTAGGTGTGAAGAAGAATGGGGAAGATTGACTAGGTCAACAAGACCAAATCACAGCAGTGTCTAGACGCATTGAACCTCCTTATTGATCAACGATGTTTTAGATGGAGACCCTTCATGTGAAAAGGGTTAACTCATTGGAGGTGGTTTAGGGTTTAATAAGCCCTAATGTTATAAAATGAAGAGGAAGGACACAAGGAGGGTTGTTGAAGATAATTCGATTTTGAGATTTCCTAAGCAACTCAAACTCTCTTGGCTGTTTAGCTAGAGAGAGAGGAATTTCTTGTATAGGGATTCCTCCTCCTTCATTGAGGAGTTATTGAAGGAGTATGTTCTGAAATACCTCACATCCAATCTTGAGGCCAAGCTTCCTCCTCCAGCTACAACATTTTCTATTGGGCATAAATTGCTGTGCTATAGGGTGTTGCAGTGAGGGGTTTTCTACACCTCTTCCAGATCTAGTTTTGCAGAAAAGGGAGCATTCCTTTCTCTGGAAGATTAGTGAGGAAGCATTGAGATTCAGTTCCAAATCTTGGAATCAGGCCAAAGGACCTTCCAAAATCATCTACGCAGATTATTCCAGGAACTGCGTCCTTTTTCCAGTGCATTGCTGTAGCAAGGTTTCTACCCTAGTTTGGTGCCAATTTCCTTGAGGAAGGGCCATCCCTTCTTCCAGAAAGTATTTATTTCAGCCCTATCCTGTAATTTTGTATATTTAAGCTCATTTACTCATAGTTTCAATGATCTACATTTTCCAGATCCATATTCTGCAGATCTAATACTTGTATTTTTTCTTTCATGAAATCCCCTTGTCGGGTGATCTATTTGATGTATAAAAGGAGCTGAATCTATATTTTTATCCATAATATATTATAATAAACTTCATATCTGATGTTTTAGACATATTTATTCTAATATCTTTAGAAATTACGCAATGCATGCTTCAGCCATTTTCTGCATACTTTAAGTCATGGGAAATCAACAATTTTAAGCTTATCTGGGAATGGAGGGACTGTTTAACATAGCTAGAATGATTTTTTTGAGCTGAAATTTTGCATGGAAGTTCAATATAGCCTAAGCTAACATATCCTAGAGCCTTTTCCCTTATTTTTATGCATATTTATAAATACATCCATTTTGGGCCATAAATCCTCACTTTTCCCCACTATTGGATGAAGGGATTGAAAATATTTCTTGATGTTGTGTTTCTAATTGATTTATGAGTGTCTATCAGAATATTTTATGTATTGACAACTCTTTTCACTTTCAGCAGGCTGTTTTCCCTTTGCTGCAACCCCTCATTGGGCATTTTCTTAAAGACAACTAGGTGTGGGAGATTTTTTTAACCCACCTAGTCTTATTTGATTCAGCTCAGAGTTTGGATTTCAGTATTAGATACTCTGATCTAAGGGATACAAGGTCTGGTTTGGGTTTCTGAAGCACACAACCCTGAAAAATGCGTTTTTTAGGCCTGTCTTGTTGAGCATTCCCGAGTCGAGAACATCACAGATTTGAAGACAAATTTCCTCTACAGAGTTCCAAAAATTTATGCTTGAGAAGTTTCCACGAAGCTATTGTAAAGATGAAAGGCTGATGTACTGTGAAACTTAATAAATTCATATTTTTTTGTGGTGATCGTGTCCTAGATCCACCCGAAATTGAATAAGGGGATCTTAGGTACACCGTGTGTAGTGAATGTGTGTACATGACTTGTGCCAAGTTTTTTTTTTGAAACTCTCTTTTGTAATATGGTACACAAAAAATTACACAATTACATGCACATAAGCAAACTTAAGTACACAACTCATCAAGCTTAAGTAATCAAGCTCATGTAATCAAGCTTAAGTACACAAGCACAAACAATCACATGCATTTGTGCAACACATCATCAAGTTGATAAGGAGGTCTTCTACAACCACATTCCACATCATTCAATCAAATAATTCAAGTTAAAGATGCTACAAATTCAAGCATTCCAAGACAAGATGATGTCAACAACACTTTTTGTATCACTTGTAGATAAACATTTTTGTAACTGAGTTGAATTGTATGGGTGAATTCTTGGTTGAAACCGACACCCAAGTTTGAATTGATAAGGTGGTCAACCTAAGAAAATTAATTCAAGTAAGTCTTTAACTGAGTCATATTATTTGAACTTGTCATTTATCTTTTAGGTGCATTTTCGACAGTGTTCGACACCCTTCGTTTTCAAATAAGCACAATTAAGTGAGTACATTCAAGGAATTAGAAAGTGCCAGTGAAGCAATCAAGAAAGTGATCATAATCAAGAAAGAATGAGTTCAAGAGTTCAAGAAAGAAGGTTATAAAACTCAAACAAGTGTTGAAAGTAAGCGCAAGAAAGCCAGTACAAGCGAGCGTGCCATTCAAGCAACAAAGAAAGAGAGCGTGTCATTAAAATCAAGCGAGCGAATTCAATCCAAAAAATCAAATCAAGTGAGAAATTTCAAGATAAGTGAGCATGAATTCAAGCGAGCGAGTTCACATGGAGAAACACATCCAACTGTTACAAGTTCTTCACAATTTGATCCTATCAAGTGTTGAAGACATGGTGCAAATTAGCAAAGCAAATCTTGTTGATATTTCAAGGCATTTACAATAGACAAATAAAACAATTGAGTTCCTTCAATTAGAGTCGCAACTACAAATAAATGAGTTACAACATAAAAGTGATGCTTCCAAGCCATTCACCCTTAAAGATAAAAATGATGATTCCAAGCCTCTCATCCAAACAACTTCAAGTCTCGAAATTGTCCAAATTCAAATATATTCCAAGGTAATCATCAAGCCATGGGAAGCAAACCAAAGTAACAGAAATCGACGAGGATTAGGATATGACAAAGATGACGACAACTTGCATATCCCAGATTATTCAAAACCCATCAAGTTTGTTAGTGTAACCTTTCTTGAACACGTCACATCAACAAATTCTGTGAAATTTGTAGACAAATTGATATGCACGAAAACTAAAGTTGTGGTCAAACCAAAATGCTCACATTTTCAAAGAATAGGTCATATGGAAGATCATTGTTTCGATCTCAATCCTTGTCGCCATTGTGGCAAGCTGAATCATTCATCAGAGAAATGATGCAACCAAAACCAACCAACCAGATTAAAGATCAATTATGAATGGATTGATCCTTGGGAATGGTCGTCAACAGTGAAAATATTGTATAAGTTATACAACCGAATTCAATTACACCTATTGTAGACGACAATCAAATGAAGATGGTACTCTTGTACAATTGAATGGGGGAGTACACCAGTGCAACACTCCTACACCTGAAGGGGGGGAGTTCAGGAATAATTTGTAGAGTATTGTTTCTCCTTTCAGCTAAAAAAGGGGGGAAATGATAATGACATTGAAGGTGGTTGTCAAACTGAAAGTATCGACCATCTTGGCACATGATGAAGTTGTCAAGCGAAATTCAAAGATGAATCAAACATGCAGCTGACTAATGGTCTCTTCACATTACAGTTTTTTTGGCATCCATCTTTGGTGGGTTTTCAGGCAATGTTTTTGAGGATCAACATGAGAACTTGGAAGATGGTTCCTTGTTCTTATTTTGGATTTATAATTAACGGGGGGGGGGATTTTAGCCTCACTCTCATGTGAGAAAAACAATTATAAATCCAAAAATATAATTAAATTAATTAATCTTGAAAATTAGGAATTTATACCTAATTTTATAGATTGAGTTGGGTCCTCTTAAGTAGGAATTAGTTTAGGCCTACCTAACTTAGCTCTTAGATTAATGTGTGGTTGAGATATTTTCTCAACCAAGTTGTCCAAGATAGACACACTTTCTTGAGACAACTTCCTCATCTATTTATTTTTATTATAACATTATTTTACTAATGAAGAATATTTGAGGGATGTCATAAGGCTCTCAGGTCTTTTCCACTAGTTCTATGTCTCTCTTATTTTTTATGTGTTTTATTAGTTAATTGATTTTCTACATGTAAGAGTTGCATATGCGTAAAAATTGGCTAGGAAAATGTGCAGGTGACTAAAAGTAGGTTTTTGGACCTTGTAACCTATAATTCTTATTTTCTTCAAGATTTTAAAGTTCTAAACTTCTAGTGGAATGATTTGGAACACATTGATGGATAACGAAAGATCCATTTTGACAGTCATTTTCCATGGTGACAAAATGACGTGTGTGTAATATCCCAAAATAGGAAAAGCAACAATATAGGACATAAAACTAGAAATAATAGTGAATATCATTACACAAAAATGTGTGATAAACATAGAGCCATTTTATTATGTAAAACCACAGCAAATAAGTACAATAAATATGGGCACAACCTAAATAATCAAGGCAAACAACCCTCCAATGAATACATATGCCAAAACATGAAATGCTGCTACATAGAAGAATGTTGGAGAACAAGTACATCGCAGTCTGAAGGGATATAACTGTAGCTGGAAAATGTAATAATAAGGGTCTACTGATTTATGGCTCAAAAAGTGCTGAGAATGGAGATCGATGCTCCCAAAAACTTTTCGAAGACAACCCAGAAAGGGTTTCCAGAAATACACAAAATACAAAATGCCGAAATGCACCCCTAGGGATGAATAGCGGTTGCAACTGAATAACTAGAAGGAGGTGGCTGAAACTGATATAGAAATATATAGAACTCCTCCAATATATCCTCCAAGTGAAATTTTGATCCCCTCACTGATATTCTAACCCTCCAAATGAAGCATTGAAACCTCCCCTGCAAATGCTCTCTGAAATAATGCAGTCTTTGAGGGAAAATACAATATAGGAGGTGGTAGTAGCTGAGCCTAATGCCAAATGATGAAATTATGCTCCAGGACCTTCCTTGTTGGCCTCTCAATGGATAGGTTACCTCTTCATTGAAAAACAAAACTAAAAAAATAGCCCTCTCAATCCTCCACTTCTTCTACCCTACAACACAACACAACTCTAGAAGAAATTGCATTGTAGTTGAAGACTGAAGCTTGGCCTGATGCCGGGATGTGGAAATTTAGCTCAATAACCTCTCCTGAGTGGGCACTCAAAGTCCCATGAGGATGAGGGTGGGATTCCCACTCGAGAACACCCTTGTGCTAAACAACATAGCAGACTTCGCTAAATAGCTGAAGAGTGCAAGAAGTCATACAGACCAAAACATAAACAATAATCAAATCATGCCTTCTGTGGCTGCCTTCCCCTTCCTTATATGCATTGTGAGCCTTCTCACCTTGGTCCCCACTCATTAAATCCACTACTCTCATGGATACTTCCTCCCATTAACATTGTGTTGTCTCTCATTTATTATCCACTCCCTCCATACCAGCACTGTTGATTTGGTCAAACTTGACCCCATCCACATGATCCAACCTCTATTCACACATGAGGGTGTTTTATCCAACTACTAAGATGACCCTTATTCACATTAAGAGTGATTTTATTCCTAATAAAAAGATTTATGGGTCTCTCTACCCACTTATTCTTCTATCTAAAGGACAAAAGAAAAAATTAATACCAATTAGCTCCAAGCTAATTTTGGAATATTATAGTCCTCCCCTCCCAAATATTGCTTGTCCTCAAGCAACTACAAGGATAGAACTGCAAAGCCTCCTCTCCTCCTCATGTAGCATCCTCATATGATAAGCTACTCCATTGAACAAAATGCTCTCTCATCAATATGTCCCCTAGTTTCTCCTCCCAAGTGTATAAGTTAGCCTTTGGTGACAAACCCAAATGGCTCTCATCATGAAGAAATGGGATATACATGGAGGAAAATAAATTTTTTCTAGAGGCCTTCTTGAGGCATGTAATATGAAAATTTTTGGGAACCTTCATTCCCATATGAAGCTCCAATCCTCTCAAGCCCTCTCAATCAATCCTCCACTTCTTCTACCTTGCAACACAACACAACTCTGGAATAAATTGCACTGTAGTTGAAGACTAAAGCTTGGCCTAATTCCGGGATGTGGAAATTTAGCTCAATAACCTCTCCTGAGTGGGCACTCAAAGTCCCATGAGGATGAGGGTGGGATTCCCGCTCGAGAACACCCTTGTGCTAAACAACACAGCAGACTCCGCTAAACAGCTGAAGAGTGCAAGAAGTCATACAAACCAAAACATAAACAATAATCAAATCATGAATTCTATGGCTGCCTTCCCCTTCCTTATATGCATTGTGAGCCTTCTCACCTTGGTCTCGACTCATTAAAGCCACTACTCTCATGGAGACTTCCTCCCATTAACATTGTGTTCTCTCTCATTTATTATCCACTCCCTCCATACCAGCACTGTTGATTTGGTCAAACTTGACCCCATCCACATGATCCAACCTCTATTCACACATGAGGGTGTTTTATCCAACTAATAAGATGACCCTTATTCACATTAAGAGTGATTTTATTCCTAATAAAAATATTTATGGGTCTCCCTACCCACTTATTCTTATATATAAATGACAAAAGAAATAATTAATACCAATTAGCTCCAAGCTAATTTTGGAATATTATAGTCCTCCCCTCCCAAATGTTGCTTGTCCTCAAGAAACTACAAGGATAGAACTGCAAAGCCTCCTCTCCTCCTCCTGTAGCATCCTCATATGATAAGCTCCTCCACTGAACAAAATTCTCTCTCATCAATATTTCCCCTAGTTTCTCCTCCCAAGTGTACAAGTTAGCCTTTGGTGATAAACCCAAATGGCTCTCATCATGAAGAAATGGGATATACATGGAGGCAAATAAATGTTGTCTAGAGGTTTTTTTGAGGCATGTAATATGAAAAATGTTGGGAACCTTCATTCCCATATGAAGCTCCAATCCCCAAGCTATCATCCACACAAAATGGGTCACCCTCCAATGTGGTAACTCATAGAAAAACTCCTCCCAAATTCTCATGAGATGAATCTCCCAAGTGCTCAAGTTAACCAAATGGCTCACCTCATAAGGAAATAAGAGATATATTGTAGCAACCATATACTATCCAATGTTCCCCCTAAAGCATGAGGCATAAGAAGTGTGGGGAATATCATTCCCATTGGTCAAATCCATTCCATGTGCCATCTCTCCAATTATGCCAACAACAATGATAAGTACATCATCAACATATGGGATCAAAATCAAAGACACATTAGCTTCCATATGAAATATTGAAGGAGGATACTAGTCCCTCAAGTGGAACCAACGTAGTATTACTCCTAACCGCCTCAGAATATGATATGGTGAGTGGTTTCCCAACCACTTTCTTGCTGCCACAATCCTCTCACATGTCTAGAGAAGGTGAATAATGTGTGGTGCCAACTGAGCACACCTTGAGTAAGATATCATCTCCCCAAAATATTCTAGGGAGGTGCCATCCTCATCATTGCTTATGGCCCCAAATGGACCAAGAATTCTATAGGAGAGAGTGCCCTCTTTTTGAGCAATGAACTATACATGGATGGCAAGGAAATACAAATACTCAGTTAGTGGATCATTATGCACAAAAACACAACCCTTACCATGTACCTTGAGCAAGCTGATAATGAGGTCCATGGATGATCTCTCCATAGTGATTTGATATGTCTCCATGAGGCCTTGGTGAATGGAAAGGAATGAATCATGTGTTGCATGTAAAGCATTCTTCTTGTGCTTAGAGATCCAAGTCAATAAGATCATATCCTAGTAATAGATGTCTCCATCCACCACTCCATAACTCACATCTCCCTCTTGCCCATCAAGTGAATCACATGTGAAGTGGTCCTTGGAACACTCCATCAATAGATACATACTCCCTAGTGATAGCGTTGTTGGCCATTTTATAAGGCTCCTATCATATCATAACTCCATTCTTTGACATGCCAAGTGCCAAAGGCATGTGCCATAATGCTGCTACATATGGAAGACTCCTTCCTATATGGAAGTACCTCCTAATCCTCTAATGTTAAGGAATAGCCCCTTTTCACCATGATTGTGCCACCCTCTACTCCTAAAATATCATGCAAGGTATGGGAGAAAATCAGCCCATACTATCCCAAGAGTAACCAAAGCAACAATAACTTTTGCTACCTCCTCATCTCATAATTATACAAGTCATGGAGTAACATCATGATAGTTGAATTTTAGAATTCCCCATACAAAAAAATCCTCTGCTACCATATCATATGGGTGCCATGAAATGCCCCAAACCATAATTTTGGACAGATAAGTCATTCTTGCTGACAAGACATACCTCCCAAGTGTCCTACGGATAGCTAGCAACAAACAGACAAACAAAAACTATTTTCTCTAGACAATATTTGATTCAGAATTAGCTACAACAGAGGTTTTGAAGACCTACCTGTAGTCCAGCGCTATTTGTAATGATCTTCTTTCTGGTTGCTTGAAAGAGTCGTCTTCAAATATCTGCAATCACAAACATGGAAAAAATCAATAGCATTTGCATATTATAAATTAATTCATGAATCATATATCTATCAAGATGATCAAGGAATTCAAGAAATAAGTTAATTAATTAAATAAATCATTGATAAAACATGATAAACAAGCTACTTAATCAAAAGAACTCATTGAGAAAACATATTTTATTTGTATTAACTTTGATGAAGAAAAAGCCTTACAACTGTGTCCGCCTTAATGTCATACAGGCCTTCCTGGGGTCTGGAACATGCGTTTCCTTTACTCTGACAAGCTTTGCACTCTCTCAGCTAAAATGCACATGGGTGTGTAATCATTCCCACATAATGATCAGTTAAGAGAGTCTGAGTTTCTATAGCATTTCTCCTCAAAAATTCTCAAAGTCTCAATCTTTTCAATCTTAGTCAGTACCCTTGAGACTGAACCAAAGCTTCAATTTATAGGAAAAGAGAAGAGGTTGCAGCTCCAAAAATGGAAGGGGTAGAGTCCCCTTATCAAAGGATTAAGTTCCAAAATCCAAGGAATAGGCTCCTTTAATGAAGGAATGAATGTTCATGATAATGGAGGGAGTGAAGCTTCGACCAAATAACACCTTCTAGAAGCTTCCATCTGGGAGAATATTCGACCAGTTGGACTTATAAAACTTACTTTTCTGCTCATTTTACCTTTTACGGGGGTCCACAATTTTAATACACAAAACGTGCAGTAGGTACTGTAGTTTTCCTTCACAAAAGGTAAGGCACCACAGGTAATGGCTAGGAAAAGTGCGGAGTTAGGTTTTTTATGATTTTTATGAGCTTTTCTCCAAATCCAAGACTTGGTTTAGGAACTTTGATGTTTTTTGACTTCTAAGGGAGCATGATATAGGTATTGATAGACCCATATGAATAGCTAAATGTCATGGTAACAAATTTTAGTGTAACAGATTGCCCCCTAAAGCGCGAAGTCTAAGATATTTCGAAGAGTGAAGTGCTTTATCATTTCAAGGATTAGCCTGTGGACACCCCAGTCGGACTCCTTTAAAAACATTCAATGCAAAACACACACACACACACACACACACACACACACACACACATATATATATCATCACTGAGGTAGGCATTCCCATACTCAGATCAAAAACTAACTAAACTTGTTCTGATACAGAAATGATTTTAATATTACATCAATATTATAGACACAGCATGAACGCAACCATCTGTAATGAATAATCTACTGCATAATGAATAATAAAACTCCTCGCAGCCTGGATGGTGGAAACTAGATCCAGGGTCTTGATTTCTGCTTCTCGAACTAGTACGACACTATCCATGTGATTAAATGTGTCGAAGCAAACATGGTAGAACCCACTTGATTACCAATCAATGATGTGAACTGTTAACAAGTGTGAGAGAAACCACCAATAATGACAATGGCTCTCAAAATACTCATTACAATCCATGAAATGTGAACAAGTGATCTAAAGTCAAACATTTCACGGAATCTTTCGATTGAAGTTTAATGATGTAACATGTCGTCGAAGGTGAGAAACTTGCCATTAAGGCATGCAGATTCCAAGGTACTGACGGATTCTAGATCAACTTCCTAGATGATGAGTTGTTGTCGATAGAAAGTGATTCGTCGTAAGCAAGCTCACGACACGAAACCATAGATCAAGTTTTGAAGAAATTTTTTGCAAGGACTGACTCAGGGATGGTCAACGTGAATGGAGACAAATGTTTGCAGATGAATGGTTTTTTTGACTGTCCTCTTGAACACATAACGACACTGCAGATGGTTTGGTAACAATTTCCCTAAGCTAATACCCAGAAACTGGCTGAAGACTTTCAATGTGGTTTGATTAACTGACAGGCAAAGGATTTTCCTATCCCAGGTAGAATTGTGACAAAAAGTGTCGTGTTTAAGAGTGGTTTACTACTTTTAAATAAAAGTGTAACAAATGGATTCGTTTTCTCCCTTTTTCCCTCACCATTTCTGGCAAGTACCTCTTTATTTTTGACAAGCTTGAGGAGGATAGCATTTGCTTGTTTATAAGCTCATCCTTCGGATGAGTCCAACTTAGTTTAAAATCGAACCCTAAGAAGGAGTGGTCCGTTCCTGTTTGTAATTGACAGGTCCTTTACTGTTAAATTTTAACGATTCCAGTATAGGAGAAACTCGGTGTTTTTCATTTTAGGGAGTTAGAAGAAAAAACTTAAGAAAACTCCATGGGTGTATTTTTTCAAAATTTTAGTCTCTTAGGCCTGAAAAAGGATAAAATAATGCGGGAGAGAACTCTATTGACCATGATTAGTCAATGTATACCTTTTTCGTAAATAGTCCATTTCAGTTCGAAAAAGGGGTAAACTTATACTTAAGGGACGACTGTTCATTTCCTTTAACGAGTTCGAATAGTCAAGTACTCGACAATATTTTCATTTTTAGATAGTCTGAAAAGGGCTTAAAAGAGAACTCCAAGGTTTTGCTTTTTCGTAATTTTCAAGAGTCCAAAAAAGTGATAAAAGTATACTCAGTAGTTTCGTTTTTTTTGTAAATTTTAACGAGTTCGAAAAAGTGATAGAAATGTACTCATGTGGCCAACTTTCAATTTAATTAATGAGCAGGAAAATATGGAAAGAACTCGGCATTTTCATGTGTTTTACGAGAATGAAAGATAGCAAAATAGTCTCGGGATTTTCATGAGTTTAACGAGTCTTGAAAATAATAACCGAAATCGACTCAAGATAGGTTTCATCTTTACAAAAGCTTGAAACAGAGAAAAACTATGCTTCAGATAGGTTTGTTTCATTTTTACACAAGCTTGAAATAGATAAAATTGTGCTTGAAAAAGGTTTGTTTCATTTTTTCACAAGCTTGAAACAAAGGAAAAATCATGCTTGAAAGTAGTTTCATTTTTACACAAGCTTGAAACGTAGGAAAATTGTGCCTGAGAAAGGGTTTGTTTCATTTTTACAGAAGCTTTAAACAAAGGAAAAATCATGCTTGAGATAAGTTTGAATGCCCCCCAAGCATAACTTGCTAGAGCGCATGCCCCCCAAGCTTCATTTCATTCAACAAAGTAGACTACTGGTTACTAAAAGCTGGATGGAATAAAGGTTCATTTACGAGATCAGATGAAAGACTCGACTTGAATAGGAGATGATTTGTTTCATTTTTTAACGAGCTTGACACAAGAAAAGAACTTTTCTCATAGTGACCTGTTTCATTTTTTAACGAGTTCGACACAGTAAAAGGAACTATCCTCATAAACTACTATTTCTAATCTACATACATAACCTACTGATTCATTTTTTAATGAGGTTGACACAGGAAAAGAACTGTCCTCATGGGTCTGTTTCATTTTTTAACTAGGTTGACACAGTAAAAGAATTATCCTCATATCTACTCTCTACAATCTACCTATATAACCTACTGATTCATTTTTTAATGAGGTTGACACAGGAAAAGAACTATCCTCATGGGTCTGTTTCATTTTTTAACGAGGTTGATCCAGTAAAAGAATTGTACTCATGGGCCCTGATTCATTTTTTAACAAGGTTGGCATAGTAAAAGGAACTTTCCTCTTGACCTACTGATTCATTTTTTAACAAGGTTGACACAGTAAAAGGAACTATCCTCATGACTCACTCATTCATTTTTTAACGAGGTTGACACAGTAAAAGGAACTTTCCTCTGACTAACTGATTCATTTTTTAACGAGGTTGACACAGTAAAAGGAACTATCCTCATCAGACTTGTTTCATTTTTTAACGAGGTTGACACAGTAAAAGGAACTCTCCTCATATCTCTATTTCGTTTTTTAGCGAGGTTGACACAGCAAAAGAAACTCTCCTCACATCTTTGTTTCATTTTTTAGTCAGGTTGACATAGTAAAAGGAACTCTCCTCATGTCTCTGTTTCATTTTTTAGCGAGGTTGACACAGTAATAGGAACTATCCTCACCATACTTCTTGATCATGGCTTCTAAATAGAAGAAACACATGTCAAGGGACGCATCTCGATCATGGCTTCCAAGAGGTCTTCATCAGATGGAAGAACAGTTCTCTGAAAGGAACACATGTCAAGAGACTCTAAAGGGATAAGAACATCGCGTTCAAATAATCCCATAGAGTTTTCCATGTCAATTACGAGATCTAAGTCAAAGGAAGTCGAGCAAACAGTGAGAGGCTCGCTTGCATCGGTAACTGGAAACATGGGACTGGTTGCCACATAAGTAACCCATGGCAGGGTAGATACCACTTTAGTATAAGGAACATTTAGGGGTGTCGGATTTTTGGTAGTCAAATCAAGACTAGTGAATGAAAGTTGGTCAACAGTCGTAATGTTTCCATTGTGAGGGAAAGACATCACGTGAAAGAGTGTCGATACGACAGCTTTCATTGCATAGACATAGTCTCGCCCAAGGAGTAAATTGAAATCCAAGGGGCCTCGAACGACCATGAGATCAATATAGATAGTTTTACCTTCCAAAGTAATAGAAAAATTAGGAAGGATCCCTAAAGGTTCACTAATGGTTTTGTTAAAAGCTTTCAGATTCTACGTAATAGGCACAAGCTGAGGGGAACCCAAAGCTTTCCAAGCAGTTGAGGATAAAATACTAACAAAATCACCTTCATCTACATGTGTATGATGCACATTCGTACCGGAAGCCTTCACAATGATTTGGAAAGGGATGGAGGAAGGAAGACGAGGTTCTGTTAGTCTATTCCAATCAAAGGAAAATACCTCAGTACTTGGAGGGGGTTTAGTAGGAATAGGCGAAATTCCCCCTAGCATAGAAGAATATGATGTAACAAGAAGAACTTGAGCAGTATGAATTTCACTCTCTACAGGGAGAGTGGGATCGACTGAATGTGAAATTGAGTCAACCACTTGATCAACTAATGGATCATAAACCTGAGTGATATCAGTTTCACTCTCCAATGGAAGAGTGGGATTGACTATACTTGGAATTAGATTAATCACTTCGTCAGTTGACAGTAGGTTGGGAAAAATTTGATGGTAACCAGTTGGAATTTTTTACTGTGGAACAGTAAGGTTTTCCAACAATTTTGAGGCTTCATCCATGTGAGGGAAAATGTGAGTTTGATGACTCCCTTTGCATAACCTACAAGGAAACCTAACTTTACCCTTTTTCCCAGGAACCTGACTATCACTAGTTGATGGATCAACGGAAAGTTGATGAGATTTTTCTGACCATACTTCCAAGACCTTTTGAATACCAAGATAATTGATAAGGAAGTGGTCACCCTTACAAATCTTACAAGGGTATTTGGTTTTATGATGCATGTTGGAGGTTTCCTCAACATTACTAACACTTACAGCCATGGTTGGTTGGTTGACTTCTTTCTTATCTTGTTTCTTCTTCTTCTTCTTCTTAGCCACCTGGTTACTAGCGTCAAGGATTTTACCAAGTGAAGAGGAATAAAGGGAGGGAGAAATATTGGGCGAAGAAGGTAAAGGGTCAAAAAAAGGTTGGTGATGTTGAGATGGTGAAATCTGTTGAAGTGAAGCATCTGGTTGAGGTGGAAAAATTGGAGTATTCGGGGCCAACGAAGTTGAAAATATCCATATCGGTAAACCTATTGTAAATCCAGGTAATGAAAATGTAGCCATATAAGGAGGACCAACATTTCCAAAGCAAGGAAAAGTACTAGGATTCTCGTTAAGAGGGGTTCCTTGGTTGGTAAATTCCGGAACAGTTGCCATTAGATTCAACTTCAGTGAATTTTATTAACAATTTATAACTAAAATTAACAATTCAAAATTCACACCTAATAATTAAAATCAACAATTCACACCTATGGTCTATAAAAGTAAAAACAAAGAAATGAACACGTGCTATCAAATCTAGGAGTCAAACCACACACAAACATTAGATTCCTTCACTAAAAACACTAGTTGGTGATGAAATCCAACATCGTAGAATTTTAATGCAGAAGTGGCAGTTGGAACAGTTACCTCGACAACCTTCTTAATGAAATAGACCGGTGCAATTTTCTCCACTATGCCATCTCGAGTGAAGATAACCCTCCGGAGAGTCCAAGTGAGTCTAGTCGACATCTACTCCAGGTACAGTGGGATCTTCCCTCCACTGTCACCTTGGGAAAGAATCCTAAAGTTTATGGCCACTAAGGTCACCAACAGGAACAAATATACATGGGGGAACAGTCTACAAACCGATACACACATAAGGGCAGAGTAACAAAGCTCAATCCCCTTGAAGGCTCCTTGACATAATCCAAGGTCTAGTGACAAGTGACCCCAGGCTCCTTGACAATGTTCAATCCAAGGTTTACCGTTGTTAATATGTGTATATCTTCTATCGTTCCCAATGAGGAAGGATTGATTACCTCACTGGTTTGGATATGATCTCGTGCTTGACTCCTTTAGGAGAAGCTTCCTAGAGCATACATGCTACTTTTGGACTTTTCCTACTGCAAGATGCTACTGTTTGTTTAGTTGCTTTGGAAAGTTAACTATTACCTATTCCAAAGCACTAATCCTGAGCTAGATTGGTGGAAAGAGCCCTAAAAATGTAAAAATTACTAGATTAATTTTATTAAGCGCTGTGTTATTTGGGTTGTTATTACTCAAAGGGTAAATGGATATGAAACCAATGGTGTTATGACCCAACCCAAAATTGAATGCAATCGAATATGATAATGTAATATTTTCAATTCGATGAATCCTAACTAAAGTAGGGAGAGAGTTTCCATTCACTTCCAAAAATGCAAAAATTGATAAATAAGAGAAAATATAAGAAATTCTCTTATGCACTAATTTCATCAATAAAACTAATTCTTGTCAATTCAAAACAATTTTTATTTTTATGTTTTAAAACAAGCATAAAAACATGTAAATTCAAATCAAATAAAACGAACTAAATCTACGATCGATTTTTTAGAATGTAAACTATGCAGTTGCAATCTATGCACAATTCACTTGAAAAGCATGCAAATGTAATCTATGCACATTTTTCATTCATATTATGAAAATGAGAATTATAATTATGCAAATGTGATCTATGCAAGAGAATTCTAAAACACAAGATGATTCTAATGTAATCTAAGAACCAATCAAGTGTAAGTAAAGAAAATTGGGTGAGAGTTCCAAAGATCAAAAAATAAAAACACTCAAAGGCGATTAACACTCAGACACAAGCAAAATTGTTAAGAGACTGAGACAATCCTTGAAGTAATGACCAAAGGAAATCAAATTAAGAATATCTCAAAAAATAATATTCAAAACACCCAATTATCTTAACGGAGACTGATGAGATTGTAAAATTGTTGAAATAAATTCACACAAGGCTTTCTGACAGAAAATACATGTCTGGGTATACACTGAGAATCTAACAAACTGATCCAGAAAGAGAATTTTAAGGATTTCTAAAAATTTTCACAGGGTCCGCAGGTTTCAATGGTATTGTTGGCAATATGATGCAGAGTGTTGTCCTTGATGGCAACCCACATTGATGAAGATGATGACAACTTACTTGATGAAGTTGAGCTTGATAGAATATGTTCTTAATGAAGTAAATCTGATGTATCTACAGTAAGTACAGAAGGCAGTGAAGAAAGGATTTCAGATTATGCTAAATCTATGGTGAAAGAGTATATCTCAAGGAATACGCGGATCTGTCTAAGGGAAGTCGCGTATGCACGCGGAAAAGAACGTGACAAGTCGTGTATGGGCTAAAGCGCTCTAAAAGTGCAAAACCATGGGTAATCACCATGGTATTGACCCATTGTATTGGGTAATGATCCGCCTAATTGACCCCGTCCAGGAATACCATCGGATGTAATGTGGTTTTGGGCTCATGGTATTGAAAAAGGGGCTCATGGTATTGAAAAGGATAAACCTATATAAGGAGAAGAAATTCATTGTGCAAATCATGAGTGTGGGTGCAAGAGGTCTGAGCTTGAATGAATACTTCTCTCTGAAGTAGATCTGAATGGAAAGGGTTACACTTGAATGATAAATCTGAATATATGATGCACCAATGAAGAAGAAGGGGATCTAGATCTGAAATGTGCTTATATTTGCCAGATCTGTTTATGGAATGATTAGATCCAAGAAGAGGCGAACATCTGTCTGAAGTGAAGGGTTAAATCTGAGTGAAGTATCTGTTCTGAAGAAATGCAATGACCTAAAATCTCTGAAGAACCATACGCTAGTTCGCCGAAGAGGAAGCGCGTATATACGCGGCTTCGCTGAAATAAAAGCGTGTATGCGCAATTAAATTGGTTCTATAATATGTACAGAAGTATACGATGGTTAGTGTGAATGGAAGCGCGTATATACGCGACATCAGTGAAGTGAAAGCGCGTATGAAAACTAGGGTTTGCTGAAGTCTGTGGTAAGAAATGACTAATCTATTCTGCTGTATTGCTGCTATCTGTATTCTACTGTTCTGAGTTGTCTGCATCAGTTTGGTTGTATGATTGAGCTTAAATGTATGAAGAGGGTCCAGTCTGAAAATATGATGAAACGTGGCCTACAAGTATTGTTCTATTGAAGTTGTTGGATCCAGTGTGAAAATTGATGAAACATGGTCCGAAGGGGTGCTGAGGGTTGTAGCCTTCAGTCAGGGGGTTGTAGCTCCCTTCCAGGTGAGGCTGGTAAACGAGATCAGGGGGTCGTAGCTCCCTTCCAGGAGAGGCTGGTAAACGAGTCAGGGGGTTGGAGCTCCCTTCCAGGAGAGGCTGGTAAACAAGAGCAGGTGGGTGCCTGCGTGCTGGTAGGAGTTTGCACTAGCACATATGTTGTAAGATGTTTTCTCTATAATAAAATATTGAAGGCTGAGCAATGGCAGCGGTGGTTTTCTCCCGACTTGGGTTTCCACCTAAAAATCCCGGTGTTCATGTGTGATGCTTTGTGTGATGGTTTACTCTGCTCTTACTGTTCATGTTTACTGTTTATTAAACATCTGATGAATGAATGATGGAATGATTTAAGTGAAGATCTAATAACATAATTAGATATCTGTGTATACGCGAGTTTCATAAAGGGTATCCGCGTATATACGTGAGTCTGTTTCAGGAAAGTAGCGTATGGGTTTTAGAAACAAGAAAAAGTAAAATTTTTGAATATGCAGTAAATACTGATTCACCCCCCCTCTCAGTATTTTTCCCAACAATTGGTATCAGAGCAGGTTCTTCTGCAGAAGCTTGATCGCTTGAAGAAGATCCGTCGTAATGGGAAGTCAAGAAGGAGTGATGTCTATAAAGCCACCTCTATTCAATGGAAGCAATCTGATATTCTGGAAGGTACGAACAAAAGCGTATCTACAAAGTCTTGGTGCAGATGTATGGGCAATCGTGGAAGAAGGTTATCAATACCCAGCAAGTATTCCTACTGATGCAACAGAAAGGAAGAAGTATGAAATCAATGCCAAAGCAGTAAATGTCTTATTAGGAAGCATGTCTGAACCAGAATTTGCTAAAGTGATGCAGCTACATTCAGCAAAAGAAATATGGGACAAAATCATTCTGAGTTATGAAGGAGACACAAAGGTAAAAAGTGCAAAACTTCAAACTCTTAGAATTGAATATGAAAATTTGAAGATGCATAGTGATGAGAGTGTTGCCAGTTTCTTTCTTCGTCTGGATGATATTGTAAATCGAATGAGAAATTTGGGTGAAACCATAATTGATACTACTCTGGTGGAAAAGGTCTTAAGGTCATTGACTTCAAAATTTGACTCTAAAGTTTCAGCTATTGAAGAAAGGCAAGATTTGCAAACTCTTACTATTGTTCAATTACATGGTACTCTGACTGCTTTTGAAATGAGACAAGGAGGCCCTTCTCAAGTAAGAGAAGCTGCTTTTAAGGAATCTACAAAAGGAAAGGAAAAGGAAGTTGTCAAAGAATCCAGCTATATATCCGATGAAGAAGAAGCGAATTTCGTGAGAAAGCTCCAACTAGGTACTGGAAGATTCAAAGGTAAGCTTCCCTTCAAATGTTTTGAGTGTGGAAAAGTTGGTCACTATGCCGCTAAATGTCCTTATAGAGAAAAACATGGTAAAGGGAAACAATTTGAAAAGAGAAAGAGTTATTATGCAAAAGAAGATGATGATGAAGTGTCCAGTGAAGATGAAGAAGATTCTGACCAAGATCTTAAAGTGCTCATGGCTAAGAAGCAAAAGAAGAAGGCTACTCGAAACAAGAAGATACCTCAGAAATCATGTATAGCAAAAATTGAAGAAGATGAACCAGGTATTAATCGTTGTTCTTGTTTCTTACTTAACTGCATGTGCAAAGATTATGATAGTGAAAGTGACAGTATGGATCCAGAAGTTTCTGACGAAGCTCTCCAAGTACTCATGGAAAAGAAGGAAAAGAAGAAGGCCACTTGTAATACTCTCCTTTGTGCAAACAATAGTGAAGATAGTGAAAGTAAAGTTGAAGAACAACAAAAAGAAATTGATAAGAAAGATTCTATTTACAAAGAGATGATCTCTCAAATGAAAGATCAAATAGAAATGCTGAATGGACAGGTGGACAAGTGTCAAAGGTTTCATACTTATGCATCCAATCGAATTAAAGAACTAGAAGCAGAAATCAACGATCAAAATACTGATCTTGAAAAATCAAGCAAGAAGAATGAAGGACTTGAAGCTGCAATCATCTCTCTGCAAGCAGATCTAGAAGCATCAAGTAAGAAAAATAAGGAACCTCTACAATCATTTGAAAGGGAAGGCCTTGAAGCAGAAATCATCTCTCTCAAAGAAGATCTGGAAAAATCAAATAAGAAGAATGAAGAGCTGGAACAAACATGTGAAGAAAACGAAAATTGGCTGAAAGAAGAGATTCTAAATCTAAAGGATCAAGTAGAAGATGGAAGAAGGAAAGAAGAAAGCATGACAAAGCAATGTCAAGCCTTCGAGGTTGAGGTAAACATTCTCAAAGGTAAATTAGAAGAAAAGGTTAAACTTTTGAGGTTTCAAGATAGTACTAATATTTTGGACAATATTCTGAGTAATCAAAGGTCTCCTACTATCAAACTTGGTCTTGGTTTCCATGAAACTGTTAAAGGAGAATCTAGCTCACAAGGAAGTGCTAAAAATTCAGAGGATGTCAATACTAAACCTGAAGTGTTGAAAGAGACAAAAGATCAACCAACAATGATGAAATCTCAAAGGAAATCAGTCAAAAATGTTGAATGCTTTAAATGTCATAATTATGGGCATGTTGCAGCAAATTGCAGGAGGAGATCATTTCAGCCTCAATCAAACAGTTCCTACATAGAAAGGTACTCTGGTTTCTTCAAGGGATATTGTTTTTCATGTAACAAGTATGGACATAAAGCAGCTGATTGTAGAAGGAGGAAGATTAGAAATACTCATTATGATTCTTATGCTTATTTCTCTAGACACATGAGATGTTATTCTTGTAACAAGTATGGACATGTAGAAAAAGAATGCAGGTTGAACAGATATGAGAAATTGGATAACTTCCAACACATAAATAGAAAGTTCAAACAAATCTGGAAAAAGATGGAGGACCGATCAGAAACGTAGGGAATTTTGACCCTACTGCAGTCATCCGCTTCTGAAGCTTACTTCTCTGATTGACTGCAGGAATGATGTGGGATACATTATGAGATTTAGTAATGTATCGTCATAGGGGGAGCAATGCATGATGACTCTCATGGTTGATTTGATTACTTTGGTTATATGAATTTCTGACAGTGCATCTGGTGTAAAGAAAAGACAGGAACATAAGGTAAATTTGCAGGAGGAGATGAAGGTGTGAAATTTTCTATATTTCACCTTCCATACGCGGGTTCTATGAAACAAAGTCGCGTATACACGCGAGTTCCAGCTAACACAGACGCGTATGCATTGATAATGAGGAAATTTATCTGATAGCTGAAGATCTGGAGTAGAGGTCCAGGGGGAGCATCAGTCTGACTGCTGATGATTGCACTGTTAGCATTATTCTGGTTATACTCATAATAATGAAATGATACATGGGTTCTTGTGTTGAACATTATGGATGAAGCCTGGTTGCTTTATGATGAAGAGCACTCGTTGTTGAGATGAAAGTATTATAATTCAGAGATGAGGACAGATCATGCAGAGATTGTTGCTGATGACTTGCTGTTGAAGGTGTTTCAGATTGCACAAGTTAAGGAAGAGCACTGGTTTAGGGGGAGCAGCAGGTTGAATACTAATGAGTGCATTGTTGGCAATATGACTGCTTTTTCTTTGGTTATTGTGATACTCATGTTCAAATGATGATGACTTGGTACATGGTCTATTATGATGAGTTTTTGAAATTCTGGGTGCTGATAAGTATCTTGTGTGCTCACACTTGGATGAGTTGGATGTCGATTTTGTTACTTGATTGAGATCATTTGCCTACATATGTTACTTCATGTTATATCTTGAAGATATTGATAATATTGGAAGATTGGACCACATGGATGATTGCCTGACACACATTTGAAGATATTGTTTCCGACACAACTACACTGTTCTATCTATCTGTATTCTAGGGAAGCATTCAAAAAGAAGCTGAACACTGTCTTTGCCTCACAGAGAATCAGATCTGGTTAAAATATAGAAGATGGTATTGGATACACGGCTTTCCTGAAACACAGTCGCGTATATACGCGAGTTCATGCACATAAAACCGCGTATGTTTGGTTGCTGACAAATTTCTGTTTGGGGTCAGCTTTCTTCAGCACAGCTGCAGTGCTGTTTGGTATCTATGATACTGTTTGGTATCTCTGGTGGTGTTCCAGTTCTCATAATTCTATTTCTAATGTTTTGATAAAGATGCCTTGATGATTGGTTGGTGAAAGTGTTCAGGATGCACAAACTAAGGGGGAGCCTTAGTCATATGGAAAGGATGCTTGGATGCACAGATTCAGGGGGAGCTTTAGCGTTGCTGAGTATAATGCATTGTTGGCATTATGATGATTCTGAAATATGTTCTCCTTCTTGAGGACTTTCTGGTGTTGGTTATGAAAAGTCACATTTTTAATTTGATGAAAAGGTCTTGTTAAGACCCATGATGTAAGATTGTAATATTCAGTCTTGTAAGGACTTGTCGAATTTGTAAACCCACTTGGTTGGGTAGCTGAGTCAATTTTTGTAAACCCACTTGGTTGGGTAGTTGAGTCTCATATGTAAATCCACCTGGATGGATCTTTGATGTATGTATGAGTCATTGGTAATAGGAAGTTCATAGAGTCATGTACTTCATTGAAAAATATGCTTGAAAATTCAGCATGAACTCAGGGGGAGAGTATGTTGGTTTTGGTCCGCCCTTTGCTCTTGATGTCAAAGGGGGAGAGTGACATGGTGTTTGATGAATGGTGTCAAAAATGGAGAGAGTGACATGGTGTCATTGTATTCTTAATGTACCTATCTGTTGTGGTAACCAAACACCATTGTGGTTGCCATCAAGTCCAAAGGGGGAGATTGTTGGCAATATGATGCAGAGTGTTTTCCTTGATGGCAACCCACTTTGATGAAGATGATGACAACTTACTTGATGTAGTTGTGCTTGATAGAATATGTTCCTAATGAAGTAAATCTGATGTATCTACAGTGAGTACAGAAGGCAGTGAAGAAAGGAATTCAGATTGTGCTAAATCTATGGTGAAAGAGTATGTCTCAAGGCATACGCGGATCTGTCTAAGGGAAGTCGCGTATGCACGCGGAAAAGAACGTGCCAAGTCGCGTATGGGCTAAAGCGCTCTAAAAGTGCAAAACCATGGGTAACCACCATGGTATTGACCCATTGTATTGGGTAATGATCTGCCTAATTGACCCCGTCCAGGAATACCATCGGAAGTAATGTTGTTTTGGCTCATGGTATTGAAAAAGGGGCTCATGGTATTGAAAAAGGATAAACCTATATAAAGAGATGAAATTCATTATGAAAATGATGAGCGTGGGTGCAAGATGTCTGAGCTTGAATGAATACTTCTCTCTGAAGTAGATCTGAATGGAAAGGGTTACACTTGAATGATAAATCTGAGTGTATGATGCACCAATGATGAAGAAGGGGATCTAGATCTGAAATGTGCTTGTATTTGCTAGATCTGTTTATGGTATGATTAGATGCAAGAAGAGGCGAACATCTGTCTGAAGTGAAGGGTTAAATCTGTGTGAAGTATCTGTTCTGAAGAAATGCAATGACCTAAAATCTCTGAAGAACCATACGCTAGTTCGCCGAAGAGGAAGCACGTATATACGCGGCTTCTCTGAAAAAAAAGCGCGTATGCGCAATTAAATTGGTTCTATAATATGTACAGAAGTATACGCTGGTTTGTGTGAATGAAAGCGCGTATATATGCGACATCAGTGAAGTGAAAGCGCGTATGCAAACTAGGGTTTGCTGAAGTCTGTGGTAAGAAATGACTGATCTATTCTGCTGTATTGCTGCTATCTGTATTCTACTGTTCTGAGTTGTCTGCATCAGTTTGGTTGTATGATTGAGTTTAAATGTATGAAGAGGGTCCAGTCTGAAAATATGATGAAACGTGGTCTACAAGTATTGTTCTATTGAAGTTGTTGGATCCAGTGTGAAAATTGATGAAACGTGGTCCGAAGGGGTGCTGAGGGTTGTAGCCTTCAGTCAGGGGGTTGTAGCTCCCTTCCAAGTGAGGCTGGTAAACGAGATCAGGGGGTCGTAGCTCCCTTCCAGGAGAGGCTGGTAAACGAGTCAGGGGGTTGGAGCTTCCTTCCAGGAGAGGCTGGTAAACGAGCGCAGGTGGGTGCCTGCGTGCTGGTAGGAGTCTGCGCCAGCACATATGTTGTAAGATGTTTTCTCTATAATAAAATATTGAAGGCTGAGCAACTGCAGCGGTGGTTTTCTCCCGACTTGGGTTTCCACCTAAAATCCCGGTGTTCATGTGTGATGATTATGTGTGATGGTTTATTCTGTTCTTACTGCACATGTTTACTGTTTATTGAACATCTAATGAATGAATGATGGAATGATATAAGTGAAGAATTAATGGCATAATTAGATCTCTGTGTATACGCGAGTTTTATGAAGCATATCCGCGTGTATACGCTAGTTGGCTTCATCAAAGTAGTGTATGGGTTTTGAAGTAAAGAAAAGTAAAATTTTATTTTTATGTCGTAAATACTCCATTCACCCCCTCTCAAGATTTTTCCCAACATAAACAAAAAGGGTCCCGCACTGCTTATGCAAGAAAGAGCAAAGAGAATTTGAAGACTGCGAACTAAAAGAAAAGTGCGGATACCAGAAAACTAAAAGAAAAATTAAAAAAAAAAACTCTAAAGCAATTTTCAGGGATTCTGCAGGAATAAATTACCCAAGCCATTATCAATCAATCAAATTCAGAAAAATAGTTTCACAAGTCAAAAATAAAAGAAATAGAATTTCAATATCCATTCCCCAGTGAAGTCGCCATTTTGTTGGTTGGATAAGTCATTCTTGCTAACAAGACAAACCTCCCAAGTGTCCTACGGACAGCTAGCAACAAATAGACAAACAAAAACTATTTTCTCTAGACAATATTCGATTCAAAATTAGCTACAATAGAGGTTTTTAAGACTTGCCTGTAGTCCAACGCTATTTGTAATGATCTTCTTTCCGGTTGCTTGAAAGAGTCGTCTTCAAAGATCTGCAATCACAAACATGGAAAAAATCAATAGCATATGCATAGTATAAATTAATTCATGAATCATATATCAATCAAGATGATCAAGGAATTCAAGAAATAAGTTAATTAATTAAATAACTCATTGATAAAACATGATAAACAAGCTACTTAATCAAAATAACTCATTGATAAAACGGATTTTATTCGTATTAACTTTGATGAAGAAAAAGCCTTACAACCTTATCTGCCTTGATGTCGCACAGGCCTTCCTGGGGTCCAGAACAGGCGTTTCCTTTACTTTGACAAGCTTTGCACTGTCTCAACTAGAATGCACATGGGTGTGTAATCATTCCCACATAATGATCAGTTAAGAGAGTTTGAGTTTCTACAGCATTTCTTCTCAAAAATTCTCAAATTCTCACTCTTTTCAATCTCAGTCAGTACCCTTGAGACTGAACCAAAGCTTCAATTTATAGGAAAAGAGAAGAGGTTGTAGCTCAAAAAATGGAAGGGATAGAGTCCCCTTATCAAGGTATTAAGTTCCAAAATCCAAGGAATAGGCTCCTTTAATGAAGGAATGAATGTTCATGATAATGGAGGGAGTGAAGCTTCGACTAGATAACACCTTCTAAAAGCTTCCAGCTGGGAGAATATTCGACCAGCTGGGCTTCTAGAACTTACTTTTCTGCTCATTTTACCTTTTATGGGGGTTCACAATTGGAATACACAAAACGTGCGGTAGGTACTGCAGTTTTCCTTCACAAAAGGTGCGGCACCACAGGTAATGGCTAGGAAAAGTGTGGAGTTAGGTTTTTTATGATTTTATGAGCTTTTCTCCATATCCAAGACTTGGTTTAGGAACTTTGATGTTTTTTGACTTCTAAGGGAGCATGATATAGGTGTTGATAGACCCATATGAACAACTAAATGTCATGGTGAGAAATTTTAGTGTAACACATAACATACCCTTTGACATAGGATATGTCACATGATGGCCAAACTCTTTCAAGAGTAGCCAGCACAACCATGCCTCCTACTGCCCTGTGTCATAGATATGCAAGTGGCTTACCAACCCCTTGCTCATCATTCACACCCATTCATCCAAATGTGGGTGTCTCCTACCATGCTCCAATTTGGTATCCATCCAATGGAGAATACCATCCTCCCAAATCTGATGACTACCTTTGCACTTCATGAGGTGTTGAAGTGAAACCTCCTGGAGATATCCACATGAAGACCACTCCTCAATGACCAAGTTGAATCCATAAGGTTCCAAACATGTTGTAGGAAAAATCTTCTCATTGAGTTGTGAAGTGCTCATCAAGAAGGATCCATCATAGTAATGGGAGATGTCATCCATCATAAGATGTCTTCCATCAACCATCTGCCTATCCAATGCTACCCAAGTAGAAAGGTCATTGGAATGTTCCAACATTGTTGGGCCCCCAACTCATCACTACTGCTCAGTGACAGCGATGTTGATCTCCATGATGGTGCATATGATGTCTCATGATTATGCACAATGTTGAACATATAGTTCTGCATTGGATTTATTAGGATTATGCTCATCCTATCCTCCAAAACTCTACACTACAACCCAAAGTGTTGTGTGCATCTCATCAATGAGATACTAGGATGAATATATATCTCCTCCTTGAACCTATCAATGGTCCTTTGCGTAGTGATATTCTGTTGTTCCAAATCAGTAGTGTGCTTTGACCCTAGGGCATGAAATTTCCCTGATAGCATGTCCCCCTAACTCTCCATATGATGTGCTGAAATAATAGGAAGTGGAAATTGGTTAAGTTGATCCTTGGGAACATCTTGTACTACTACAAGGGTTCCTCCTACATGTGTAATGAATCCTCCAATTGTTGGTGATGTTGATGGCTGCTCCTCTACTACTGCACCAACATTGGTATAAGTATCCTCCTCCTCATGCATCTCCTGAATAATGCATGGGACTCTCAACGTCAAGATATCAAGACCATCTTGCAAAGATGCAAGTGTTCCTTCTCCTGATGCAATTACTCCTGTAGCAAGTGGTGGTGGATGTTGCTCTTCTTCCGGAATGATAATGTTGACATTTTCTATTGGCTCTTCATGTGCTTTCTCATCTATGTCAAAAAATGTCTCAATAGGAACTACCTTCGGTTTCCTCTTATCAAACTTCTTGATCAGTCTTTGAGTAAAATCTACATAAGCAGTCAATCTTGCATGTTTCAAATGGCTGAACCACCAAATATTTGCTTCACCCTCAAGGTGCAGTGCTGCAATCTCAACAGCTTCCCTTTCTTCTATTGGATGTAGCAAGAAGAATGCATCTAACTTACTTTCCCAAGCCCTTGTTGTGCATGTGTATGAGCCATAAAATGTAGATAATAGAAATCTATTATGTCTTTTCCTCCTATTGTTGCTGCAAGGACTCCTCTCTTCCTTGATCTGAATAAACTGCTAGAGAGTTATATTCTCCTTGAAAGCCCTTGATTGAGACTTGCACTCTGCAATATATTCACTTAGAGTATCATGATCTAAGTTTCCTCCATCTCCATGCCTTTCACCTTCCTCTTTAAAGAAAGTGGACATAGTATATTTCTTTGGAGCTCTATGCAATATCAGTTTCTTTTGCTGTTGATAGGAAGTGCATGGACCTTCCTCATCTTGAAACCCTCTTGAGGTCTCATTGCATCTCTCCATTCTCATTTGCTTGACCTCCTTAGAGAGGTCCTTCATATATCTAAAAATATATCAGGAAAAACTCATTCCTTCCATCATTGTAGATCTCTTCTTCTTCTCTTGATTCTTCTTCTTATTCTTCTGATAGCATATTGGCTAAAATCCATAGGATGAGCCAAGATTATGCTCTAATACCACTCTAATATCCAAAAATAGGAAAAGCAGCAATATAGGACATAAAACTAGAAATAGCAGTGAATATCATTACACCAAAATGTGTGATAAACATAGAGCCCTTTTATTATGTAAAACAATAGAAAATAAGTACAATAAATATGGGCACAACTCAAATAATCAAGGCAAACAAGCCTCCAATGAATACATATGCCAAAACATGAAATGGTGCTACATAGAAGAATGTCGGAGAACAAGTACACCACAGTCTCAAGGGATATAATTGCATCTGGAAAATTTAATAACACGAATCTGCTGATATATGGCTCAAAAAGTGCCAGGAATGGATATCTATGCTCCCAAACACTTTTCCAAGACAACCCAGAAAGGGTTTCTGGAAATACACAAAATACAAAATGTTGGAATGCAACCCTAGGTATGAATAGCAGCTTCAATTGAATAACTAGAAGGAGGTAGATGAAAATAATATAGAAATATATATAAATCCTCCAATAAATCCTCCAAGTCAAAGGTTGATCCCCTCACTGAAAGTATAACCCTCCAAATGAAGCACTGAAACCTCCCCTGCAAATACTCTCTGAAATAACGTAGTCCTTGAGGGAAATTGCACTGTAGGAGGTGGTAGTAGCTAGGCCTGATGCCAAATGATGAAATTATGCTCCAGGACCTTCCTTTCTTGCCTCCCAATGGATAGGCTACCTCTCCACTTAATAAAAATCTCATAAATTGGTCCTCTCAATACTCCACTGCTTCTACCTTGCAACGCAACACAAATTTGGAAGAAACTATGTTGTAGCTGAAGACTAAAGCTTGGCCTGATTCTGGGATGTGGAAATGTATCTCAATAACCTATACCGAGTGGGCACTCGAAGTCCCCCGAGGATGAGGGTGGGATTCCCGCTCGAGAAAACCCTTGTGCTAAACATCATAGCAAACTCTTCTAAAAATCTGAAGAGTGAAAGAAGTCATACAGACCAAAAAATAAAAAATAATTAAATAATGCCTTCTATGGCTACCTTCCCCTTCCTTATATGCATTGTAAGCCTTCTCACCTTGGGCCCCACTCATTAAAGCGACTACTCTCATGGAAACTTCCTCCCATTAACATTGCGTTGTCTCTCATTGATTATCTACTCCCTCCATACCAGCATTGTTGATTTGGTCAAACTTGACCCCATCCACATGCTCCAACCTCTATTCACACATGAGGGTGTTTTATCCAGCTACTATGATGACCCTTATTCACATTAAGAGTGATTTTATTCCTAATAAAGAGATTTATGGGTCACCCTACCCACTTATTCTTCTATCTAAATGATGAAAGCAAAAATTAATAGTCCAATTAGCTGCAAGGTAATTTTGGAATATTATAGTGTAACAGAGATCTAGCTATTGCCAGACTCCCCATTGGAAAACATTGGGATGTTTAGGTAGTATGTTATAGAATAAATTGAGATGAAGAAATAGCTTTAGTAGCTACTAGAAGAGGGTGTCATTTGATGGAGTACATCACCATGTGAGTCACCCATCATCATTGTGCCAAAGAAGGATGGCACTTGGTGGATGTGTATATATTACATGGCATTGAACATTTCCTTTAGGTCACTATTTACAATATTTACATGTATTTCCTAATCCCAAAGATTAGGTGTCAACACAAATTAATGCATGCATTGCATGAATACCCAACATGGGGTATGTCTAAGACAGAAAATTATTAGCACAAAAAGATTTAGTAAAATATTTATAATGTGTGCATGTATTGAGATACCATGTTAAACAAAGATTAAATAAATGAATAATACACTCATGAGATTAAATATGTTTTATGATGCATTTAGATATTGCATGAAAATGTGGGATGTATGAAGAAAATGTATGGACTACAATTTTTTTCATGAGTCCATGAGTATTGACCCAATAGTTTCTAAGATTGAGACAAGTGATTCTATCATAAAATGTTGATTTTTTTGGTAAGGAACATGTAATTGAAGGATTGATTTTTTCTAGTCAATATGAAAAGTGTATGAAATATGATTCCTATATGAAGCAAGTTTGGAAAAGAAAAGAAAAAGGAAAAATATTTGATTTAAATTACTATGATTAATCTCATGGAAATTCTATGCTTTTTATATATGTGAGATGATGATATATCCAAGAAGGATAGATGATGGTTTTGGAGTTGAAAATCCTAGGGACAAGACTATTGTGGTGGCACTGGAACCCTATGACATAAAATGATCGCCATGAATTTTGTTATGAAAAATGTGCTACTATTTGGAGGAATCTAGAGGGATTCCTTGGATGTTAGACTCTATAAATATCGATAATATTCTTGTGTAAGGAATCCTTGCTAAGGTATGGATCTCCCAAGGGAGTGGGGAGTTAGAGACGGGGATTCTTGAACTTGGAAGGTGTGTGACTACAACAAAGGGGAGACTTGAATGAATTGGTTTTCAATAATGTACATACTCAGTAGGGTCATGAATGCATTGGGTGTGTCTAAGAAAAAATGAGTTGAACTTGTTCCTTGTGGAATCCTTATGAAACAATGATCAACCATGAAGGAATGTGTTGGAATTCCTAGAGGTCTAGAGATAACTAGCATTAGATAAATTTTGAGGTCTAAAATGGTCCTTAAAAAAAAAATGTACAACCAAAGTAAACTTTATAAGAACCAATAGGATTCAAGATAATGATGTCAACCATGGGGGATGATTCACTATTTTTAGAGTAAAAAAGTAAAAAGATTAAAAAATAAAATAAAATAATTTCAACTCATATTTTGAACTTATCTCCCCACGGTTTTACTCAAATTTGGGATGCATAATTTAATTCCTCATCCAAGGAGTACCCCTGTTGCATACTTTCGATGGACCCTACTACACGAAAAATGAGAAATACATGAAAAATGTGATTACAATCACGTTTTTTCATTTATTTCTCATTTTTCATGTATCAGGGTCCACTGAAGGTATGCAACATGGGTACTCCTTGGATGGGAAATTAAATTTTTCATCCAAAAAGTGCTACATCTTGAAATTTGAGTAAAACTATGGGGAGATAAGTTCAAAATATGAGCTGAAAAAAATATATATTTTTCCCTCTAAAATTTGATGATGTAATCTAATATTATTTTTTTATTTCCACTATTGTTTTATAATATTCCTAAGGAGGCGCATTTTAGACCTAAAAATGTCTCTAATGATTGTGAAAAATAAATGACATTGCTTGAACTAGCAACTATGAACATGGAAAATTGTGTTGATATGAAAGTGGCATATCCCTTCTTCTTGATATAATGGTTGTACAAGTGGTAGAACATCGAGGACGTTATTCCTTAAAGGGAGAGGAAATTGTGACAACCCTTTCATTATCCGAAATTTTTAATGTAATTAAGAACATATGATGATGATTTAATGTTTACTTTTATTAATTAAAATGTTGGAGCTAAAGAAATGGGATAGCCAACATATTATGATGCCTTGGGAAGGAGGGAAACTTGAAATTGTTGGGTATGTGTTATATTCTTTCCACGAAAAGTGATGCATGGGGTGGTCACAGGGGAGGAGACAACCCCCTATGTACGTTGCACCGGACACAGCAGGGGGGTCATAGGGGGGCAACAGCCCCCCTTGTTTAGGGTCTAGGGCAGCGCCTCGGGACAAAAAAAATTGGACCCTATTTTTCAATGGGCAGAACCGCCCATGGTTTTGTGCATGGGTTTGCACATGGTTTTGGGGCATGATGGTTTTCAGCCCTTGTTTTTTTTAGATCCGTTCAAGGGAAATATGGTTATGTTCTAATCCAGGGTTAATGGATTGGGGTTTATGTATCCTTTGGCATGTATATATATGTGTTGTAACACTAAAAGGAATATAATGAAAAATCAAGCTGGTCGTCCCGATTTGGGATCCAGGGGAAAATCTCTGTGTGTATGTTTTTTATGTTTTATGCTCTTTCTATTTTTTATTTTCTATTTTTTAAGATTCGTTTTCAGATAATTTCTATACAGGGTTAAAGCCTACAGATACAAGATGAAAAATATACCATGTGTGAATGTTTCCCTTTGATGTGATGGTTAGTATTCCTAAGAAGCTTAAAGGTTTGGAAGATGAAGGTTCAAGGAGTGATTATAAAAATAAGAGGGAGGAGCAATAAATGGGTTCTTCTTCTTCATCAAAAGTAAACAAAGGTGAACCATAGTTAGTGAATTCAAAAAAATTCATTATAGCTAGAAAAATTCAATGTTAATCAACCAATTCCAACTAAAATTAACCATAATCAACTACATTCAACCATACTCAATGAAATTCCATAAATGTCAAATATAATTAGTAAATTCAACCACAACAAACTCAAGCACACTAAACCATGTTAACTACTAGAAATACCAAATTCAATTGACATCAACCTTAGTCATCCAAATTAACTAATTAGAAGATATTGTATTTCTTTAACACATATTTCAAAACTTGAATTTGTGGAAATTTTAAATATAAGTGAACATTTTTCATTATACTCCATTTCATGCTTTTGCTACTTGTCATTGTATGAACTGTATATAATATTTAATGAGTGCCATAATCCAACATAATTGTTAAAGAATGTAAAAATGCAAAATATCTCTTGGTGTATGTTGCAATGCAACATAACCATTGAGGAATGAAACAATTAAACATAAGTTAATCAATATAAATGTCATAATAAGACATAACCCTTCACCAACATCACAATCCAAAATAACCCTTGAGGATCATTGCAATGCAAAATAACCCTTGGATGAATATTTTAATGTCATATATGCATTGAGGAATGTATCAATTTGACATAATTAAACCAAGATAGATGTCATAGTGCAACATAATCATTGAAGAATGTCACAATCCAACTTAAACCTTGAGCAATGTTTTTTTTTAAGGACAGGTAGGTGGGATCACCCATGAGGGATTTGAACGTGTGACCTATCACAAGGAGTACCTTAATAGTGCACCCATTCGTCGTCAATCCAAAGCCCCATGGCCAAACCTTGAGCAATGTTACAATGCAATATAACCCTTTATTGTCATTATTATGTGATATAGCCATTAAGGAATGTATATATTCAACATGATTCAATCAATATGAATGTTACAGTACAACATAAAATATTATCAATCTCTCAGTGCCATAGTGTAACATAATATTGAAGTCAACATCTTTATGTCATAATGTGATATAATATTATGATTTCCCATAATGTCACAGTTTGACATTTTTAAATCCACTTCTTATTGTTGCAACATGACATAGTTTCAATTTCACTTCTTAATATTATAATCTAATATAAAATTCATGTCAACTTCTTAATATCACAATGTGACATAATGTTGAAGTTAATCATAATATCACATGTTTCATATTATTGTACTCAAGATATTCATGTTGCAATGTGATAGAAAATTGAAGACAAGTTCTTCATATTGCAATATTAGATAATATCGAAGTCAATCTCTTTTTATCACCATGTAACATAATATTGAAGTTAAACACATTTCTAATGTGACAAAATATTGAGGTCAGCCTCTTAAGTTTTTTTTCATAAAATGTCACAAATATAGCTATTGTTGCATGAATTCAACCATAGCAAACCAAAGACAATATAATTCAACCATAGTAAAATCGTCATGCATAGTCAACCATCATCAACCAAATACATAATCAACCATTGTTAAGTAAAGATAACCAAACTCAACCATAGTTACCAAAAATTCAACCATGGTTGACCATACCAAATCCAATTGTAGACAACAAAAGTAAATCATGCTCAACCATAGTTGAACATGGTCAACTGAGTTCATACTTAATCAAACATAGTCGACCATAGTCAACAATTATCTACTAAGGTTAACCATAGTGACCCAAAGTCAAACATTATCAATGATAGTCAACCTTAATGAAGCGCAGTCAAAGTTGATATTTTCAAAAATGTTTAACCATAATGAACCATAGCTAATAATGAACAAATAGAGTTAATAATAATTACCCATAATTAACCATGTTCAAATAAAATTAATAATAATTAACTATGATCAATATAAGGTAAAATCATAGTTTGATCCTTAATAAATCACAACAATGATGATTATATTTTTTATTTTAAGTATAAAGTATAATGTTGTTAATTTTTTATTTTATTATAATGAATTATAATTGATTTTTATATTTATTATTCTTAATGTTAGCTTTCCTGTATTTAAAATTCATTTTTATTATTATCATTATCATTGATAATAATCATATTTATAAATATAAACATATTTGTTTTTTCATTAGTATTATTATTATTATTAATTTTAGTTTAAAATGAATGGACCACTACCAAAACCATATTAAATAAAATTGATAGCATCTAAGTTGTTATTCCCCACCCAAAGGAAATACAAAATGAAATTCAAATTATAAGGAATCTTTCTCCTTTGAGATGACCTTTCCTTAAGAAAATGAACCCTCAGAAGGAAATATTTGAGATGAATGAATGTTGATGGAAGAGTGATCTATATTGGATCATTGTATTATTTTGCATCTATATTGATGCTTTAAGAGTGGAAAAAATGGAGGAATAATCTTGTAGGGTCATTTTAATGGTAGTCCAAGTTTGGGAAATTTGGATTTGAACCCTCATGAAGCCACTTTCAGATATCAAATGGAATTTTGAGGGGTTTGGAATTTTCTTTGGTTATTCCAAGAAGATTGAAATTAATATACGCTAAAAAAGCTTTCCAATAGTGTAACAATCATGTCAATTGGATCTCATACACAAAATTTATGTCTCTCAAAACTTGACCTACCCTACTGACCAACATTCACATCACCCCCTTTACTCACACATATGGGGCTAGATACATGTGTACTTTCAAGGATATTATAGAATATCCAAAAGTGTATCTCTACTTGAGGGTTGAGGAATTCAAACCTTACCCTTAGATGATTATCAATCTATGTTAAATATCAAGCCACTAGGAGTAGTGAGGGTTCCATTTTATGTTATTGTATTTGTTTCATAGTCAAGCAAAACATCTTGGAGTGGGAAGTTAGAGAGTATAATAAAGGCAGATTTAATATTCTATAGAAAACTAAAATGCCACAGATCTTAGGTAACTCCACAAAGAGTACCTATTTCTTTGTATTTCCATATTCCCATACTAGACAAAAGAGTAGAGTGACCTTGCCCTCTAGCTAGATTTTCTCCCATATGGATTTCCTAGTATAAATCATGTGTTTATTTGTGGATGTTGTGTTTATATTTTTTTATATTCTCTACTTTTTTCAATTAAGTGATTTCATACATTTAAGCATAAAGCCAATAATTAAATAATCTAATATCTAAAGGAAATTAAATTTCACAACAAAAATTTAAATAATTTATAAGTTGTGATGAATTATTTCAATGAAATGGGAAGTTCAAAAATTGAAAGAGAAGATGGAGAGAAACAACGACAAGTTCATAGGTTTAGGGTTCCATGGTTCCGTTGTCATCGCCATACACTCGCTCGAACAGGGATGGGGGATCCACCCTGGTTCGGGGGTCAAGGGCCTTTACCGCTTGCTGCTTATGGAGGGCGAAATAAAGTTGGAGAGCATTGGATTTCAAAGGTATGATCCCCAAATGGTGGCCTCAAACCACTCCACAAAAATCAGAAGCCATGGGTTGGGATTTTCACTTGTGCCCTTTGACAATAAACCTGCAAAATATTACAGAGTCAGAGCAGGCGAGCCCTTCCCCAAATTTGGAGGCAGTGGGAAAGGTTTTGCAAAAAAAAAAGGAAGGATGAGGTAGGCCAAGGACGATCTTCAGTGACTTGCTGGACAACTAAAAATGTTCCTTTATTTGTTGGGTCAGCACCTCCTCCCCACAAAGAAATGGGCGTTTGGGTCCTCTTTCAAACTGCATATGTGATGTGGGTCTGATTTGTCACCGTCGGCATATATTTTTGACATTGGATATTTATGGGCTTATTCATCATCCATACAACTTTTACCACGCCCTCAATGTTGCAGATGCCTTAACCCTTGGAGGAATCGACCCGCCCTCACTTGGGAGGCAAAGACCCAAATAGATCTCAATTGCGTAGAGGCAAGATGACAAAAGGGTACCGGACAACAAAAAACATGTATTACCAACCTATTTTCAAGTTTTTATTAGAACCCCTACAGGGAAAAACATAATACTTTGGGTATCCAACGCTGAGAAGGTACACACTCCAAAACAGAGCATTTTTTATACGATAGGATATCCAATACACCTACAATATCTTATTTGTGGAGGAAAAATTTTACAAGATTTTAGATTAATCAAGGATTACCACATCTACTCAAGCTCCATAATAACACTCAAACTCAGGCTGAGGGGAGGAGATGTGGAAAAGAGTAGATCCAAAGGCCTAGGGGGAACCAGGGGCAGCAACAACTCAAAACAGGAACAAACCAAAGGATTTTCCTCTTTCAAGAACATCCTGAAGGGGAACAAAAAGAAAATGCATCTACAGAACCAGCGGGAAGTGCCCCAAGCCCATACATAGTAGAGAAACTAAAAAAAACAACAAAACTGGCCATAGATGTACTAGAGATATATGAACATCACACAACATATGAATCTCAAGCTATCATATGTTGTTTCAACTATTTTCCCAAACCAATGGAACTTTTCCATTGGATTTTCACAACATGGACAATGGACTGTGAAATCCATCTCTATTCCAAAGGATTCTTTATCGTAAAATCTTCAACCTTGTAATTCAGAGATATCATACTCTGAGAGAGACCATGGTTCTAGGGTTCAACGGGGCTCTTCATTACACCATGGTTCCTGGAGTTTGATGCAAATACTATGTCTGTTTCAAAAATGTCGGAGTTTGAATGCATGCTAATAGCCATTGGAAATATCATTGGGAGATATATCAAAACAGATACACAACGTTTGGAGGAGTGGATCTATAATTTTGCACGAATATATGTGGAATTTGGTCTCAGAAAAGTATTACCAAAACACATACAGCTGATACATAAAAAAAAAAAATTGGACACGACATTTGGATTATGAAAACATTGCATTTGGATGCAAAATTTGTAGGCACACTGGACATTTGCAAAATACATATTGTCCAGATGCAAAAAGAGAAAACTGGAAAAAAAAAGAAAAAAGAAAAGTTGAAAGGAACCTAAAGGATGGAAATTTCCTCCATGTGATCTAGAGGAGGCTGTAGAAGAAGAAGTGGAAGAACCCATTCCCAATGAGAACGAACAGCTAGCGACAACACTAGAAGCACAAAAGAATGAATCACAAGATCCTTTTAACTTAAAAAAGGCCCTGGAAAGGTCTGCAAAGGAGAAAATGGATGTCGAAATTGGAGGGATTAAGAGACCTCATCTATCAAATACTTTAGACTCAGACAAGGATAATGGGAAACACTTAGAAGAAAATTAGCTCACCATTGTCTCCTCCACACGATCACAGGGTAAATAGCTTAAGTTTGAAAAGAAAAAAGGGAGAAAAACTTTATTTTTCTCTCCTATTGTATTTTTATGAACTCTTTGTATGACTTTTGAACACCATTCTTGACTGTTTGTTGGACAATTATCAGCTGATGCAACATGTAATTTTATTTTCATTAATAAAATTATGACTTTTTCCCTGGAAAAAAACAATTATTTCAATGAAATATCGATGAAAGTTTATAAATCAAAGAGATGTTAAAAATAATCTTGTTTTAGAGACCAAATTAAAGTTGAATATATCTACAAAGTCAAAATTTCCTTGTCATCGTTCGAATTAACTTCTTTGGAGTGATTGAACACAATGTGGAGAAATTTGTTGTGCCCTTTCAATTGGTAAGCCATAACCCTGATATTAGTCATGAAAATCTGCATGGTTTGAGACAATGAATAGCATAAGTCGGTGAAGCCATTGAAATGTATTCTAATATTTGGAAAGGTAGAGCTCTAATACGCCACTGTATTACTTGTGAAAGATAAATACAATGGCAAGTTTGTGTTTATGATATGTATCTAAAGTATTATGTTGTTAGAAGTCAAAATAAGAATATAGTGTAGTATATAAAGGTTCTAAGCATGAAATAAAACATGTTCATCAATTTTTATTATATCAATAGCCAATTTTCAGTGTAAACTACTTATAACATAGTAGGTTCATGCAAAATGTATAAAATACTCTTCCCAGGATAATGATTGAAACTCCCATCAATGTGATTCAAAATCATGAATTAAATTAATAATGAAATTTATCATCCTCTAAAATATAGATGATATATAAAAAAGGTACATCGATAGCCCCATATTTTCAAGCATATTTATTTTTAACCTCAAATCTCTTGAATCTGGTATCACTTTGCCCTTTTGATCTTCAATGAACGTTTAAGCTTGACATGTTAATAAGGACATTGCATTTCCTTACTCATAAAAACACACTATAAGGATTATTCAAAGTTATACAAGTGGTTACTTATCCAATTCAACATCCATGTCGACATTCAACAAATTATAGGCATAAAAAAAATTAAAATGGAATATTATTGATTTCTAAGATTTCATTTGCAAAATCATTGGCATTCCCCTGAATATTGACTCACATAGAATTTTGAAATGTTGGGTTTAAAAAACTCTTAACAGGTCATTCCTCTCTTTCTCAAATTCAACTCACCTGTATGGATTCTATTTTCAAAATAATCTAGTCCTACCATGGAAGGGACATGATGAAAAATGAAACCCTTTTTAGAAGTTTCAATCCACACCAATATTCTCTAAAATAATTGGTGTTCCCCTGAAGTTGGACTCACATAGAAGTCTAAAATGTTGGGTTTAAAAAACTCTAAATAGGGCATTCCTCTCTTTCTCAAATTCAACTCACCTGTATGAATTATCTTTTCAAAATCATGCAGTCCTACCATGGAAGGGAAATGATGTACAATGCAACCATTTTCGTGAAGCTTTGATCCACACCAATCTTCTCAAAACTCATTGGGGTTCCCCTGAAGATGGACCCACATAGAAGTCTGAAACATTGGGTTAAAAAAACTTTGAACATGTCATTCCTTTCTTTCTCAAATTCAGCTCACTTGTATGGATTCTCTTTTCAAAATATCATTTTAATTATTTAAATAGTGCTTTTATCATTTTCGAAAAGCGTTGGTGTTCCCCTAAATATGGAATCACATAGAATTCTAAAACGTTGGGTTTAAAAAAATCTAAACAAGCCATTCCCCTCTTTCTCAAATTCAACTCACCTATATGGATTCTCTTTTCAAAATCATCCAATCCTACCATGGAAGGGACATGATGGGAAATGCAACACTTTTCGAGAAGCTTCGATCCACACCAATCTTCTTGAAAATAATTGGGGTTCCCCTAAATATGGACTCACATAGATGTCTGAAACATTGGGTTCAAAAAAATATGAACATGTCATTCCTATCTTTCTCAAATTCAACTCACCTGTATGGCTTCTATTTTCAAAATGTCATTTTAAGTATTTAAATAATGCTTTTATCATTTTCGAAAAGCATTGGTGTTCCCCTAAATATGGAATCACATAGAAGTATGAAACGTTGGGTTTAAAAAACTCTGAACAAGTCATTCCCTTCTTTCTCAAATTCAACTCACCTATATGGATTCTCTTTTCAAACTCATCCAGTCCTACCATTGAAGGGACATTATGGACAACGGAACAATTTTTGAGGAGCTTCAATCCACACCAATATTCTTGAAAACCATTGGCATTCCCCTGAAGATGGACTCACATAGAAGTTTGAAATGCTGGGTTTAAAAATCTCTCAACAGGTCATTCCTCTCTTTCTCAAATTCAACTCACTTGTATGGATTCTCTTTTCAAAATCATACAATATTACCATGGAAGGGACATGATGGAAAATGAAACCATTTTTGAGAAGCTTCGATCCACAACAATATTCTTAAAAATCATTGGTGTTCCCCTAAATATGGACTAAAATAGAATTCTGAAACGTTGGCATTAAAAAACTCTTAACAGGTCATTCCTCTCTTTCTCAAATTCAACTCACATGCGTTGAAGGTTGCAAAAATAAATAGTGAAATTGGCATCTGGAAACAACATCCTTGATCCTAGTGAAAATTAAGCACCTACACTAGGTGGGGCTCACACAGGTTATTTTCAGGTGGAGGTCTATTTATAGATGCATGAGAAAATTCTATTTATAGATTATGTCTATTTATAGATGGTTGAGAAAATTCTATTTATAGATGATGTTCTACTTATAGATGTATGTGAGAGTTCTATTTATAGATTGCATGTCTATTTATAGATGCATGTCGACTATTATTATCCCTTAATATTAGTTGGAAAATAAATAATAATCTCTTCTCAATGAGCACTTGGAAATAGTTAACTGAAGTGAGAAAAAAGTTAGCTATAGGAAATTCGAGTTCAAAGGTTGGTTGGTGGGACATGCAAGTGAAATTAGTTGTAATTGAGTGATTCAAAGTTATAACAGAGTTGGATGTGTAGTTGTGTGAGTCGCAAAATAGTTTAACTCAGTTAAGTGAGTTAAACTCAGTTCTGCTATATGTCACTGAAGATACACTAGTGAGAGATTAGTGAATTAATTCTTAATTAATTCACAATCACTGGTATCAAATGAAACTAAGTATTTACTACTGTTACCTACATGCATGTCAGATCCAGTGGAGACCCAGTTGAGATGTAGGTGAAAGGGACAGATTGAATATCATTTGTGACATTAGTCGATGCACTCATGTGTAATATCCCAAAATAGGGAATTTCTACAACAATGAGAATTTCCTAAGATATTATAAAGTTGGAGCTACAACAAGCAATCAACTCATAAGTGTGTATGGAACACCCATCCATCATATTACAACCACAACAAAAAACTATGCCTTCATACAATATCACCAAGCGGGGAAAAGCATCGATATTGGCCCCAAAAACGTTATTTCTTGAAGATTAAGTCTTAACAGTGGAAAATAACAGTTGTGTCCCTTAGAATATGTAATAATGGCCTTACATGCAAAAATATTTCAGAAACAAATGTCCTTTGCCTAGTTAAACATGCCTCCCATGCTCAAACAACTTAAAAATTAATGAAACCCCAAGACTGCAACACACATAATTTACTGCCTAAAGAGATTGCGCAGTTTATTTGAGGGTTATGCTCAGAAAATGGAGATAAAAATCATATCTTCTATTATATTACTCAATTAGGCATAAAAACAGAGATCTAGTCTCTTTTTACATAGATCCAAGATGACCCGGTAAGGGTTTCTTGACAGAAATGATATACAAGAAATGATTGCTGCAAATCTATAGCTGAATCATGCTGTATAGCTGAAGCTCTACATAAATATGGTTGAACATGAAAATAAATGGTTGTAGACTCTTCCACTAGCTCTCCGGAGAAAAGGTTGATCCTCCTCCTGCTCACAAAAGTGGGGTTTTAACCCCTCCCACTACACACCTTAAGAAATAATGCAGTTTCTTGAAGGGACTGCATTTTTGCTGAAGGTAAATTCTTGGCCCAACACTGAATAGTGGAAAATTCAGCTCATAAATCTCCTCTTATATTTATTAAACAAGATCTCCAAGAAAGATTAGGGAATCCCCGCCGAGAAAAACCCTTGCACTAAACAGTGCAGCAAACTTAGCTAACTAGCCAAAGTATGCAGGAAGTCTAAATAGACCACATACAATATAATCTCAATCATACCCATATGGTTTCCATCTCCTCCATTATATAGTTGATGATATTCCTCAACAAGGGTCCCACCCCACATGAGGTTGCTTCCATGCAAAGGCTCCTCCACCACAATTACGCTGTCTCTATGTGCCTTGCTCATCCTTTTACAGTGTTGTTTGATTTAGTCAATATTGACTGGATCAACCTTGACTGGATCTTCATGCCTTGTCTCCTTTCACACTCAAGGTGTCTTCATTTTGACTAGCTAGATTGATCTTCATTCACATTGGGCTATCTTCATTTAGGATTCACTCCTCATATAAAAATGTTGTTGAATTGGTCAAAATTGACTTTGTCCACACATTTTAGACCTTGTTCACACATCTGGATGCTTGATCTAGTTATCATATGATCCCTTTTCACATTATGAAGGATTTTTATTCATATTTAAGCAACTTATGAGCCTCCTTGCCCATTTATTCATCTATCTAGATTTTAAAAGAAAAATTAATATTCCTATTAGCTTCATGATAATTTAGGAATATTGTAGTCTTCCCCTCCCAATTGTTGCTTGTCCTCAAGAAACTGCAAGGGTGCTGCAAAATCTCCCCTCTTCCTCTTATGGTCTTCATGTGCAATAGTTCCCACCATTGCTTAAGATATTATGCAATAATATTGTCTCCCAATGGTTCCTTCCAAGTGTGAAAGTGGCCTTTGGTGGATAGACCAAATGGCTCTCATCATGGAAGAAAGGAAGGTCTACATGGAAACCTTCTTGCTGATCAAGGGCCTCCTCAAGATAGAAGTGATGACAGTCATGGGGAATTTTATCATCAATGAAGGTCTCCCACCTCCATGCTATCATCCAAATGAAATGAATCACCTCCCATCTTGGTAATTCATAGAAAATCTCTTCCCAAATACTTATGAGAGGTATGTCCTCAGTGCTCCAAAAAATCATATGGCCTACCTCATGAAGAAACAAGTGATTTACTATGGTAGCCATATCCTTTCCCATGCTCCCCTTGAAGCATGTAGTGCAAAAAGTGTGGCAAATTTCTTTCCCCAAGGACACATTCAACCAATGTGCCTCTCCTCTAATCATGTCCCCAATAAAAATAAGAACATCTTCAGCATATGGAATCATAATTGAAATCATGCTAGCTTCCATATGAAATAAAGGAGAGGGATAATGGTCTCTCATGTGCAACCAACGCAGTTTTACCCCCAACCGCCATAAAATATGATATGACAAGTGTTATTCCCAATACTTGTTTGCTGACCCATCCTTCTTGCACCCATAAGAAAGAGTGCCCCCTCTTGGAGCCAAGTCCTGCACATGAGGGTTAAGAAAATGCAAGTACATAATAAATATATCATGATGTTCAACAATATAATGTTTATCATATACTTGATTTAAATCAGCTATGTAGCTCATGGATGAGCTCCTTCTCACACTCAATGAATAAGGAGGTGGTAATGATAACTCTTCCCAAGAGCTATGTTCCTCCTTAACCAGAAAATGATCCACACACTTACTCATATGAGAGTGCATCTCCTCTTTGAAATTTTCCCACATGAATCCATCTAGGATAGTATGATATGTTCTGATGAAACTAGTGGGTTTTAAAAGCAAGACCTCATAGGTTGTATTAAGTAGTTTATTCTTGAGTTTGGAATATTTAGTTAAGTAGATCTAATCATGAACATAAATTATTCCATCAACTACCTTATACTTTCCATCCATTGCTTTCCCATCAAGAAACTTACATGTGAAGAGATCCTTGGAATATTCCATCAAGAGTTGGGACTCCCAATAAGGATCTAGGCTTCCCAACATTGACAGCGTTGCAGAAGTCTGAAATGAAGCATCTGTCATTTGATGGCTCTCCTCATTGACATGCTTGATGTCAAAGTCACATGTTGGAGTATTCCCAACTTTCTTTTGTTGCCTCTCTTGCAGCTGATCTTGCTCAAGACAAGATTGAAGTTTAGGAGATTCATCCTTCTTTTGAAAGGTTCTCCTCCTCTAAAATTTCCACAGTTTTTCTCCTACATACAAGAATGGAAATACCTTCTTGTCATATTCAGAAATATTCATTATATATTGGAGTATCTTTTTCTTCTCCAAGGCTATGGAGTGGCCTTTTGATACTATGCTCATATCAACACATATTTCTGAATCTCTTCTTTCCAACACAAATAGATGAATGGAAGATAGCAAAGTTGATTTCAAAAAATTGATTAGCTTTCCATCAATGATTCTCAACGCTGTAATAGCTCCTTTCAAGGTTCCCTCTTTAGACAAATATGTTGTTGCTGCATATAGTTGAGAGAACACTTTAGCTTTCTTCCAATCAGGGGGTATCCCTGGTGGAATGCCTCCATGCAAAGAGACATCAAGGCATAGAATATGATATATAGATGTATGGACTGATTTTTCCTTGCCTTTATTGCATAAACCCTACTGCCTTCATTGTGTATCAATATTTTGAAATAAAGTGGGGTGTGTACTCCTCATCATATTATGCTTTCCCTCCCCTTTATCTTCTGCAATATTCATATTCTCACCATTTGATAATGATGGCACATGCTGCCCATGGATTGTGCCACAACCACCATATGTGAGATTCTTTGGAACTCCTTGCAAGGCTGCAAGAGTTTCTCTCCTTGGATCAAGTGCTCCATATTCCTCTTCATGGGGTTCTGGATGTGCTCTTGTCATGACTACACTGTTATCCCCAGCCTTCTCTTCCTTCTCCTCAACAGTCGAAAATACCTCATCATCAATAAGAGACCTTAGATCTTGGTCTCCTTTTGAAGGAGGAGTCTCCATGTCTTCTTCTTGAGAAGAAAGCTCTTCACTTAATGGAGATCTTGCCCTTGGAAAGGTATCAGACAATTTTACATCCTCTTCAATAGTTTTCAGAAATGGAGTGGATTTATAGATCCTCCTAACCCATGCAAAAATTTTGTTTGATATGGTTCGATAGCCTCCAGAGAAGGTGTTTTACATGATTCTCCATCAAACCTTTCTACTATTCTTTCAATGAACTTTGCATAAGTGGATGTATTTGCATTCTTTAAGGAAAAATATTCAAACAACCACCAAGCATAAGTCTTACCCTCCAAATGCAGTGCTGCTACTTTGATGGCCTCATTTTCTGAAACTTGATGTTGTTTCACATAGGTGTCTAGCTCCTTCACCCAAGCCCTAGCTATACATAAAGATGATCCATCAAAAGTAGATAGAAAGAATATACCCTCACCCTACTTCTTGCTCCTTGTGCTCCTTTCCTCCTTAATCTTACAAAATCCTTGGAAGTTCAAGTGATATTTGAACTCCTTAGATTGAGCTTTATACTCCTACAAATAATCACCAAGAGTCTCTCTCTTCCGCACATATCCTTTCTTCCTCTTCATGAAGAAGTTGCTGATAGAACGTAGTAGATCTAATGATATGGCTGAGTGCTCATATCCATAAGATGAGGACTTAGAACCTTCCTCTTGTATAGATCTTATAGATCTTGTTGAGGGATCTTAATGTTTTTCCCTCCTCAATTATTTGATGTCCTTGCTTCCACCCTGCAGATTTGGAAAGAGAAGTCTTGAGAACCTATTTTCTCCAGAAAATAAGGGTTTGATTTGATCTCTCTAGTATATCTTCTCCTCCCCATGAGAAGACTTCATAATGGATGAAGAACACAGGCTGAGCCAAGATTAGAGCTCTGATACCACTGTAATATCCAGAAATAGGGAATTTATACAACAATGAGAATATCCTAAGATATTATAAAGTTGGAGCTACAACAAGAAATCAAATCATAAGTGTGTATGGAACACCCATCCATCATATTACAACCACAACAAAAAACTATGCCTTCATACAATATCACCAAGTGGGGAAAAGCAGCGATATTGGCCCCAAAAATGTTATTTCCTGAAGATTAAGTCATAACAGTGGAAAATAACCGTTGTGTCCCTTAGAATATGTAATAAGGGCCTTACATGCAAAAAAATTCAGAAACAAATGTCCTTTGCCTAGTTAAACAGGCCTCCCATGCTCAAACAACTTAAAAATTAATGAAACCCCAAGGCTGCAACACACAGAACTTACTGCCTAAAGAGATTGCGCAGTTTATTTGAGAGTTATGATCAGAAAATGGAGAGAAAAATCATATATTCTATTAGATTACTCAATGAGGCATAAAAACAGAGATCTAGTCTCTTTTTACATAGATCCAAGATGACCCGGCAAGGGTTTCTTGACAAAAATGATATACAAGAAAGAACTGTTGCAGATCTATGGCTGAATCACACTGTATAGCTGAAGCTCTGCATAAATATGGCTGAACATGAAAATAAATGGCTGTAGACTCTCCCACTAGCTCTCCGGAGAAAAGGTTGATCCTCCTCCTTGATAACTAGCTTACAAAAGAGGGGTTTTAACCCCTCCCACTGCACACCTTAAGAAATAACGCAGTTTATTGAAGGGAATACATTTTTACTGAAGGAAAATGCTTGGCCCAACACCGGATAGTGGAAAATGCAGCTCATAAATCTCCTCTTAGATTTCTTAAACAAGATCTCCAAGAAGGAGTAGGGAATCCCCGTCGGGGAAAACCCTTGCACTAAACAGTGCAGCAAACTTAGCTAAATAGCCAAAGTATGCAGGAAGTCTAAACAGACCACATAAAATATAATCTTAATCATACCCATATGGTTTCCATCTCCTCCATTATATAGTTGATGAGCTTCCTCACCAAGGGTCCCACCCCACTATGAGGTTGCTTCCATGCAAAGGCTCCTCCACCACAATTACGCTGTCTCTATGTGCCTTTCTCATCATTTTACAACACTGCTTGATTTAGTAAATCTTGACTAGATCAAACTTGACTGGATCTTCATGCCTTTTCTCCTTTCACACTCAAGGTGTCTTCATTTTGACTAGCTAGATTGATCTTCATTCACATTGGGTTGTCTTCATTTAGGATCCACTCCTCATATAAAAATGTTGTTGACTTGGTCAAAATTGACTTTGTCCACACATTTTAGACCTTTTTCACATATGTGGATGCTTGATCTAGTTATTATATGATCCCTTTTCACATTATGAGGGATTTGTATTCATACTTAAGCAACTTATGAGCCTCCTTGCCGATTTATTCATCTATCTAGATTTTAAAAGCAAAATTAATATTCCTATTAGCTGCATGCTAATTTAGGAATATTACATCATGCAACCACACACACATTGGATGTGCCTATGATTATTGCATAGTCAAGGCAGGCTATATTTATTCATTCAAGGGTTCTTGACCGTCAAGGATTGCGTAGTGGAGGTAGGTTGTCTGGAGACAGTAAATTGGCGCATGTATTTGTCAATTTTTGTATGACAGTGTGAGACGATTGTATATTGTATTAAGAGCTCTTGGATTATATTTTTGTATAAGATTGTTTCATGATCCATGATATATACATAATATATGATAGTGGGGTTTTTAGCTTTATGCTTTCCCGATAAAAACATATGTGTTATGTGTGAATGATCTTTCTTCTTGATATTGCAATTGGCGATCGTGTTTTAAATTTCCGCAAGAATTTTTGTAGAAGTGATTATGTATTTAACAGTGGAATATAATTCTTAGATCAGGAGAATCCATGAAATAAATAATTGTATTAAAATTTATACATGATATCAGAGCACATAATACTGCAATTTTGAAGCAGGAGCTGAGTTTGTTGGTGGAAAGAATTCGATTTTGCAGAAATATTTTCTTGGTGCTACAGTTGAGTAAACATCAAAATGGATTTCAATGGCTTTCGTATAGAGTATACACTCAAGGGCAGCTTGAACTACATTTCCTAGAAGGATAGGATGGAGGTGGTGCTCAAAGATAATGTCTTGAAGGAATTCATTAACAAAGATGTTCCTAAGCCTAATTCGACACATGTTGCATTACTTGATGCATGGAAATAGAAAGTGGCAAGGGCGAGAAGGATTCCATTGGAAGGTGTACGAGACCACATTGTCTCAAGCCTTCATGGGAAATCCACATCATATGCTATGTGGAAGGCTTTGACGGATCTATTCGAAAGAAGTAGCGACCATAGGAAATTTGCGCTCAAAGATAAAATCATGAAGATCAAGATGGAAAAGAACGACATTATTCTGGTATACTTAACAAAGTTTTTCCAATGTAGGTATGAGCTTGGGAGTGTAGGAATAAGTGTTGTTGATGATGATTTGGTGATCTTGGCTCTCTTGGGACTTCCTAAGATTTGGACCAGTTATGAAGACTCTGTCAACGGATGAAAAAAATTACCGGATTGGGAACAACTGTGGTCGGATCTAGTGCAGGAGGAGTTCAGGCAGAACACCAGAGATGGCTCTTCATCAAAGCATGATGATGAAGAGGATTGTGCTTTGGCTACTAAGGTGAAGAAGGGGAAGGGGAAGGAATTCCATTCTAAATCTGAGGCCAGTGAAGATGGAAATGAGCACAACATGTCCAAAGTGAAGTGTTTTCACAATCACGAGTATGGACATATTGCCACAAATTGTCCACAAAAGAAGAAGAACAAGATGGCTGTTGGAGCTAAAGTTGGTGAGGCTCTTGCCTTGCAATTTGAGCTTGACTTCTCATTGATCGCATGCATTGGGATCGAGGTGGTACTTGGATAGTGGTGCTTCCTTTCACATGACGAGAGATAAGAAAATTTTTGGTAACTTGGAGGAGAAATATCTCGAGATGGATATTGAGTTGGGTGACTATGGACGATATAGTGCGACTGGAATTGGTACCATTACCTTTCAGAGCGCATCAGGTAAGCTCTTTCATTTAAAATATGTAATGCATGTACCAATTTTGAAGAAAAAATTAGTCTCAGTCGCAATGTTAGAGGATAGAGGCTATGAAGTTGTCTTTCGTGAAGGAAATGTTTTCCTGCGACACAAAGAAACAGAGCAAGCCAAGAAATTTGGGATTCAAGTTAAGAATCTCTATAGACTTAATGTATATTGGATTTCTACAGAGCTTCCTACTATTGGGAAGTGTGAGAAATCCATGTAATTGATCCTTGAGAGGGAGTTGGATTTGCATGCAGGTAAGAGTGAACCTCAGGATATGGAGCAGCCACAAGATGAGGATCATGGAGTGGGAAAAACCACTCATGTAGAGAATTTTGTGTCAGATGGGCAGAGGGAGTGCATGAAGCTATACCACCAGGTGAGAGGTGGGGTGACATGCATGAGTAATCCCAAGAAGAAATTTCTGGGCAGGATGTATTGAGATGGTGTGGATCTCATGAATAGAACCTGGCTACAAGGAGTCCACAGAGTAGCAGTAGCAAGATTAGTTGGGTTTATGCAGTCAAATGTTGTGAGGACATGAAATCAAAGTGATAGTGTCAGATACTGGAGCTCAGATCAGAGTTGACAGCAAGTGCATAGTGCATGGATGCCGAGGTCAATAGCGCAATGGATCCAGAAGACATGTGCATTTGGTACCAGCAGAAGTCATAAGACTTTGATGACAGATGCATTATACTGATTTAGTTGTTTGGAGGCTATTCAGTTTCGGAAGTGTTGCATGCAAGAGTTGCATGTGCAAGAAATACTAGAGAAGTGTTGCATCCAAGAGTTTTAGGGCACATGCATGAAGTTGCATGTCGCATGCAAAGGCATTATTTTCTTGTTGAGAGGGAGTGTTGAAGGTTCCAACAAGAAATAGTGAAATTGGCATCCAGAAACATCATCCTTGATCCTAGTGAAAATTAAGCACCTACACTAGGTAGGCCCACACAGGCTATTTTAGGTGGATTTCTACTTATAGATGCGTGAGAAAATTATATTTATAGATGATTTATGTTTATAGATGGTGGAGAAAAATTTATTTATATATTTTGTTCTATTTATAGATGTATGTGCAATTTCTATTTATAGATCACATGTCTATTTATAGATGCATGTTGACTATTATTATCCCTTAATATTAGTTGGACAATAAACAATATTCTATTCTGAATGAGCACTTGGAAATAGTTAACTTAAGTGGAAAATCAGTAAGCTATAGGAAATTTGAGCTCAAATTTTGGCTGGTGGGACATTCAAGTGGAATTAGTTGTAACTGATTGATTCAAAGTTGTAACATAGTTGGATGTGTATTTATGTGAGTTGTAAAGTAGTTTAACTCAGTTAAGTGAGTTAAAGTCAGTTGTGATAGTTGTAGCTAAATATACACTAGTGAGATATTGGTGAATTAATTGTTAATTAATTCACAATAAGTGGTATCACATGCAAATGAATATTTACTACTGTTAATTACATGCATGTCAGATTCGGTGGAGACCCAGTTGAGATGTAGGTGAAAGGGACAGCTTGACTATGAGTTGTGACATTAGTGGGTGCACTCATGCAACCACACATAAATTGGATGTGCCTATGAGTATTGTGTAGTCAAGGCAGGCTATATTCATTCATTCAGGGGTCCTTGACCATCAGGGATTGTGCAGTGGAGGAAATTTGTCTAGAGGCAGTAAATTGGCGCATGTATTTGCCAATTTTTGTATGACAATGTGAGACGATTGTATATGGTACTGATAGCTCTTGCATTATATTTTTGTATGAGATTGTTTCATGGTCCATGATATATACATAATATATGATAGTGGGGTTTTTAGCTTTATGCTTTCCCGGTAAAAACATCTGTGTTATGTGTGAATGATCTTTCTTCTTGATATTGCAATTGGCGATCATGTTTTAAATTTACGCAAGAATTTTTGTAGAAGTGATTCTGTATTTAACATTGGAATATAATTGTTAGATCAGGAGAATCCAAGAAATACATAATTGTATTAAAATTTCTACATGGTATCATAGCACAGAAGATTGAAATTTTGAAGCAGGAGTTTAGTTTGTTGGTGGGAAGAATTCGAATTTGCAGAAAGATTTTCTTGGTGCTACAGTTGAGTAAACATTGAAATGGCTTTAAATGGCTTGCGGCTAGAGTATAAACTCGAGGGAAGCTCAAAATACATTTTCACAGGACAGGATAGAGGTGGTGTTCGAATATAATGGCTTGAAGGAATTCATTGAAAAAGATGTTCCTAACCCTACTTCAACAGATGTTGCATTACTTGATGCATGGGAAAAGAAAGTGGCCAGGGAAAGGAGGATTTTATTGGAAGGTGTACGAGACCACATTGTCTCAAGCATTCATGGGAAAGCCACACCATATTCTATGTGGAAGGCCTTTGACGGATCTATTCCAAAGTAGCAACGACCATAGGAAATTGGAGCTCAAAGATAAACTCAGGAAGATCAAGATGGAAAAGAAAAACACTATTTTGATATACTTAACAAAGTTTTTCCAATGTGGGGATGAGCATGGGAGTGTACGAATAAGTGTATCTGATGATGATTTGGTGAGCATGGATCTCTTGGGACTTCCTAGGAGTTGGCACAATTATGAAGACTCTGTCAACGGATGGGAAAGACTTCAAGATTGGGAACAATTGTGATCAGATCTAGTGTAGGAGGAGTTCAGGTGAAACACCAGAGATGGCTCTTCATCAAAGCATGATGATGAAGAGGATTTTTCTTTGGCTGCCAAGGCAAATAAGGGGAAGGGGAAGAAATTCCATTTTAAATCTGAGGTCGGTGAATATGGCAAGGAGCACAACATGTCCAAAGTGAAGTGTTTTCACTGTCACGAGTATGGACATATTGTCACAAATTTTCCACAAAAGAAGAACAAGATGGATGCTGGAGTTGCAGCTGGTGAGTCTCTTGCCTCACAATTTGAGCTTGACTTCTCATTGATCGCATGCATGGTTTCAAGTGAATTGGGATTGGGGTGGCACTTGGATAGTGGTGCTTCCTTTCACATGATGGGAGATAAGAAACTTTTCAGTAACTTGGAGGAGAAAGATCTCCATATGCATATTGAGTTGGGTGACGATGGATGATATAGTGCGACTGGCATTGGTACCATTACCTTTCAAATGGCATCAGGTAAACTTCTTCATTTAAAATATGTAATGCATGTACCAGGTTTGAAGAAAAATTTACTCTCAGTCGCAATATTGGAGGATAGAGGTTATGATGTTGTCTTTAGTGAAGGAAAAGTTTTCCCGCGACACAAAGAAATAGGGGAAGCCAATATGGTTGGGATTCGAGTTAAGAATCTCTATATACTTGATGTATATTGGATTTCTACAGAGTGTCCTACTGTTGGGAAGTGTGAGAAATCCATGCAATTGACCCTTGAGAGGGAGCTGGATTTTCATGCAGGTAAGAGTGAACCTCAGGATATGGAGTAACCACAAGATGAGGATCATGGAGTGGGATCTGTTGGTGTCCTGTGTTTTGATAGATTGGAAAATCAAAAGGTAAGTGTTAGTATGAATCTTTTGTCGGAAAATACCACTTTAGCTACGCATAAAAAATAGCCCTAACATCAATTATGGCTGCTAATATATTTAAGTCTGCAGTTAGTTGATCCAAATAATGTTGTACAAATTCAAATCTAAACACAAAAGACATTAAGCAGTACAAATAAAATATGGCTCCATGCATCCAATAGACAAGACAAGAACAATGTATTTGAAAGAATTTTTTATATTAAAAAGGGGGCACTTGAGAGGAAAACAAGAAAGGTGTTTCCGATTCTCCTCAATGGGATGGGTTCTTGAAAGTCCTCAGCATTTCAGATCTAAAATTCTCTCTCTTGTTGGTGTAGAAAACCCAGACAAACATAGAACTCAATGGGAGATCACAAGGCAAAAATGGAGAAAATGTGACCAAGAGTATAGATCCAGAGTGATCTAATGCAATGGAAGGTGACTAATGAATGGGGAAAACCCTTCTATTTATAACAAAATATTAGGGTGATCTAGAACTTGGTGCATGAATAAAATATTATTAATCAAATTCTAGAACCACCCTTTAGGAATATTTTATTATATTTGTTGAAGGGAAAAGGATTTTTGACTTGGGTCAATTCCTTTATTTATAAATAATAAATAAATAAATGATTTATTTACTATTTTAAGGAAATGGTGGGAATATAATTAAATAAATAATGATTTATTTAATTATTTATAAATGATTTAGTCAAAATTAACTAGGAATATTATTTAAATAGGATTTAAATAACTTATTCCTAGGAAATAATCAAATAAATAAGGATTTATTTAATTGATTTCCTTGTTTTGGGTTAAATATGACCAGGAAATATAAAAAAATATATATTTGTTTATTATTTCCTTTTGGGGTTTCCTATTTAGACCATAAACAACTTAATAAAAGTGTTTTACTAAGTTATTTCACATAGTGAAAGCAATTTTACTTAGGGTAAAATTGGTCTTACATGGTGTACTTGGGTTCATCTAATTATAGTAGGTTAGATGACCAAAAAATGGTGTAACAGTAAGGCAACATCAAAACCAATCTTTAGAGTTCCATGATCTAGTCCTCCTGTTCTTAGAGAGGGATCTCTCAAATTATTTGTTTTGCAAAGGTTTCTGTGCTTTGGGTATTGGTTTTAGACTAGTTATTAAGTGCAAGTGTTTGTTTGTTTATTTGGTTGAATGAAATAGCAGAACATGAAAGGTCTAGGAAATATATGTAGAAAGGAGAAACATCTGATTCATTGGGCAATGGAGTCAAGAAGAGGTTATGACAAACTCATCAATGGATATGGGATATCAGAGGGAAAATCTAACTTGGCCACAGGATCCTTTGGTTTTGTGAATGAGATGGACATCAATGATTTGGAAAGAGAAATTGAATTCTCAACAAAGGGAACTTGAAAACATAACTTGAACAATAAAGAGGTATTTGATAGACAGGGCTAACCATAAATTCTACAAACACACTTCAAGAAAATAATGACTTCAAGACAACTTTCAAATTAAATCTAAGATTCGGGAGCACATCCTATTTCCTCAAAGATTTTATTTCAAATGACTTAGAAAACACAAAATATTCATTGATAATTGTAGTCATAGAAGAAGGAACACCTAAAAACATCTATGGTCACAACTATAAAGAGCTTCAAAAAAATTGTTCAAGCAAGGACAAAGGGCATGATCAAAACAGACCTCCTTGACTAACTTAAAACAATGGTACTTCAAAGGGAGACTTCAATAACAACTTTCAAGTGATAGCAGAAAGGGTCCCCATTTATTTAGTATTATTACTAATATTAAATAAAAGGGGGGTTGTTGCTGGTCACAATAGGACTAAAGAGAGAGATTGAAGACACTAAAATACCTCAGGAGAAGAAAACATAAAACAGTGAAGGATGAATAGGTCTAAGGTGCTTCTAGGAGTCATTTCTTAGCCTAAAACTTTCGTCCTATTGTAGTAAGCATTTATGGAACAAAATGAAAATAGGAGAAAACATAAAACATTTCAAAATATTTCACCAACAGCCAAGCTCATGAATCCACTGATAGAGCCTTCTCAAGAACAAGCATGCAACATCATCATCGAGCTTCCAAGACTTCAATTTCTTCCTCAACTTCAGACAGACTATGTATTATTTCAGAGAGTTTCAGTATTACAACTAGTGAACAATCAACCAACCTGTATCAAATCTTCTTCATAAGTATTTATAGAAGAAATGAGGAGGTGGAAGATTTTTAGGATTGAAGTGTAATAAATTCTACACTAAATGAAATTCCTAGCCTCAAAAACCATGCAAGGTATGAGGCAGGAATGCATCGAATTACAATTATGTATCATTTACTCTGTTTATGTCTGATAAGGCTTAAATGGGTAAAAATATTGACTTCGAGGCCTATTTATCCTTTACAATAACTTCACTGACAGTTTTAGGATTTATTCTTTCTTTGGTAATAACTGTTAAGGTGTCTTTATGCACATATCTTCTGTTTCGGCAATAAGTAGGCGTTCTTTGATTGCTTTGAGGCTGCAGGTGGCTCTTTGGTAGCTGGGGGATTCAATTAGCCTCTGATGTGGCAATGGAAGCTTCTTGGACTGATAGATATGATTGTTCTTCCTTAAAACAATATTAATTTTCTTTAATATGTGTTTTAGGCCTAATTTGGCTTAATCTCTATCTTTTGTTCTTCATACTGTCTTTGATTGAGTGGATTAGGCTTTAGATAGTCAATTTTAGGCCTTGATCCCTCAAAAATGTGTTAACGATATTTGATTCTTCATCTATGCTGTGACTAGATCATTTAACATTGATACTCTTTGTTTGATTAATGTTTGCTGTGTTTTTTTGCTGCGCAGGCATTACAGAGGGTTTTATAATGTCGCCAGTGTTCATGAGGCACCGGTAAAGCACGATGTGAAACCCTGCAGAATGATCCTCCTTATGAATAATGGCCTGAGGGATCGTCATCCTCGGCCTTTGATTTTCTTTTAAAACAATAGAAAAACCATTAAAACCTGCACAAACAAAAAAAAAATTAAGAAAATCCTGCAGGGATAGGTTTAAACTGCTTCAGAGGTTTAGGTTAGATCGTGACTATTGGATGAAAGCCACCAACAGTGAGGATTGCTCGTTGGGGTCAGATGGGGAGGTGGTTGGATAAATGGTGGTGGATATTTAGTATGGGCGGTTGATCTGCAAAGATCAACGGTCGAGATCAATCGAGATTATATAACGTAGAGGGGGTGACTTTATAATGAAATGGAAGAATCTACAAAGGAAATGGGCGAAAAACCTTAGGCGGAAGGGAAATGGGGTTAAATGAAATTTGGGGTTTTCGAATGATTCTGGATCGTCGGATTGGATTAGCCAACAGAGATCAACGACAGAGATTCATTTATAAAGTCCTTTGGAAGAATGGTGGAGGGCGATGGTCTAAATGGCGAGATTAAACTCGGACCGTTAGATCTCAGAGATCAACGACAGAGATTTATTATAAGAAAATGTAATGGAAATGGGAATGGTGGTTTCGGCCATAAAAACCACTGGTGTCGCATTGATTAAAGGCGGTTTTCAAAATTTCCCAAAAAAAATGCAATATGGGTCCCTGGCCGACACATGTCCTTTAGAAACTTCCCATATCGCGTAATTTTTAGGAGTTAACTTTCAGACTCAAAATTAAGCGATATGGAGTCTTGGCCATTGGATGAAAGGCGGGCAGATCCAATGGTGGTGATGAGAGCGCTATTAGATGAGTTGCGCGGGTGGAAGAAGGGGGGCAGGGTCAAGGCGGTTTTGATCTGGGCCGTTGGATCAGGGAATGGATGGTCAGGATTTATTGATGGGGAGGTAGGTCCCAAAGGATTTGGGTCTGCTGGGTTGAATATGGACCATTAGATCTTCAATATTAACGGCTCAGATCAAATCTTGGGGAATTGAAAGCAATACGAGACGGGGGCTCGGGTGGAGATTGGGTAAATGTGGACCGTTGATCTGCAAAGATCAACGGTGGATCTTCATAGAAGAGTTTAAACTGTGGGACTTTATAATATAACGAAGGAGGTCAGGGTTTGATCTGGACTGTTAGATCGGTGAAATTAATGGCTCTGATGCGATCGCAGGATCGCCAATCGACATAGGAGAGAGGAAGGCGCACATAATTTTTTTTGATGCGATTACATACTGACCGTCGGATCTATGAGTCAGATCGACGGTTGAGAGTTAATCTGAGGGACAAACGTGGAGAAATATGGGCGGAGTTTTGATTAATCTGGGCCGTCGGTTCTTGTGGGTTCGACGGTCCAGATTGAATTGCAAGATTTGCAATCGGCGGAGGAGAGAGGAATGGCACAAAGGATTTTTGCGATGCGATTGAATCAAATCCATCGATCTTAAAACTAGATCGATGGTCAGGAATTAACTGTGAAGGCCAAAGGCGTAATGGGCTGACGCGACAATACGACGCGCATATGGATTGACCGTCGACCATCATCGATCACCAATCAGAGAGGGGAAATAAACCATTTAAAATACATCCAATGAAAAATTGCGATGCGGTATGCCGATGATCATTGATCGGTCTAGATCAACGGCTGACATTCACCAAACAATGAACTGTCGGGTTTATAAAAATTCAAAGGGAAAGTTGGGTTTTAATAAGAAAAGACTTAATCGCAATCGGAGTTTTTAAATGGAAAAGGTAACAAGACAAAAAGGAATGCTCGATTTCGATTGCGCGATTAGGCCTTAGCGCCTGGTCTTGGTGTTGGTCTTTATGCAGAAAAAAAGGGGCTGGGGCTAAAACAAAAGGGGCTTAAAGCCTTAATGCAAAAAGGCTGTTTTTTAGGATTTTTTAAGGATTTTCAGAGAATTTTGGGGGTTTCGATAAGAGTAAAAAAGGGATTTCAAACCTTATAAAGGGATTTTACAAGGCTAAAAAAGGAAATTCGAAGGAATAAGAGATAAATGGAAGGGTTATGGATGAAGTGAAGAAGGAAAATGGAGAAGTGAAAATGAGGGAAAATGAGGCCTCTTGAGCAGTTTCTTCTCTTAGTAAACAACAAATTTTTTAGGTTTATAAGGGAAACAACAGTGAAGATTAACTAAAGAATTAGTTATCTTGATAACAACTTCAAGGATGATAGGTTCTCAAAGGGGAATTATCTCTTGGAGTTTTTGAAGAACAAAATTAGCCACTTTTTGGTATAACAGAATTTATCAGTGGCTAACAGTGGCTCCACTTGGGGAAGACAGCTGGTTCTTTAGGTGTCTAGAACCTCAGCTGCAAATATTTGGATTTCATTAAACCAGTGCCTTAATCCGTTGGGAAGCAACCTTTCTTTTTGATGATCTTTACAGCAATTTAGAACAATGGAATTCTGTCAGAACAACAAGTCTACCTACCCATTCCTAATGATCCTAACATTTTTTATTCTTTTCCGAGTGCATTTAGACTGGCAAACTCTCTTCAAAAACATTTTATTCTTTTGAAAAGAAAAAACTAACTAAGTCAAATCTTATTCCTCCATGAACTCAGTTTTAACAGTTGAGTTTATAAGCTTCTCTACCTAACTAATGTCTGGCAGGATTAGACTGTCTGACACTTTTATTCTCTAACTTCAAAAGAAAAAATTTAAAAGAAAACAAGCTAGGATTGAACAGTATAACTTGTTGCTGATATATGGCATAAAAGAAAGCTGCACATAGACTAAAATTGGCAGAAAAATTTAAAACAAAATGTGAAGGCGTAAGATCTAAAAATTTAAAAACCTCCTTCATTGTTTCTTTAGCTCTATTTTTGAATTTGTTTGAGCTATATTTCTTTCTTTCCTGGTTCAAGTTTTGGGCATATTAGAACCAGTTTGTTTTCTATCTCATAGGTTCAGAATTTGAGCTTTTTTGAACCTTTGTTTTTCTATCCTAATCTACCTTACTGATAAGCCAAGATTAAGCTGTTTGGAAAATCTATTTCACTAACCTATCAGCAGTAAATTGAAAACTAATTAGTCATGATTAGGCTTTATGACTAACTAGGAGTGTGTTTCTCAGGAGTTGCATTTAAGCTTGCACACTTTCAGACTTTATTTCTCTTTTTGGGTATGGGGTTGTACCTTTCTTGTTTTACAATCTTCCCTCTTTTCTATTTTTTTCTGTATTTTTCTTTTTCTTTCAAGACAAAATCAACAACTAACTAAACGCTCAAAGCTGAGCTTTATTGACATTCCTATCTAACCTAATCTAACTTGGAATATTTACATGTTTAGCTAATGAAATCTCTTTTCCAATACAACCAATCTAGTAAATGATTCCATGATTGGTCCTTATTCATCTCTTTGGGTAGGCTGGACAAATAGGGCCACTCCCATTCTTTTTGTTTTTTAGCAGTAGTGCTAAATAATCTTCTTGCTTTTGGTAATACACTACTCCTAATAACCTTTATCCCTTCTTAAAATTTCTTGAAGAAGTGAGCATAGGGATCTTGAAATAATGCCTAGCTAAGAGTATTTGGAAGACATGGTTCTACCAGGATCATCTCTTCTTTCTCCATTGGATCAAGGCAAAGATTCTCTTGAGAAAGAATCTTTTCTTCTTCATCATCATTATCTGAACTAGAGGATTCATCATATATTGCAGTGTTGTCCTCTTGTAGTGTTGATATGTTCTGATTCAGTGGACTATACCCTGTAAAGAGTTCATCATATTCTTGAGCAGGGGTATCCTTTATTACCTCAATCCTCTCAGGAGAAGGCTCCTTATCTTCATCCTGCTGAATAAATTCCTCTTGCTTTTTAATATCAACCTTACAACTAATATATTACTGATTCCCAATTATGTGAAAGCTATTTTCGATAGATTGGATTGGCTGATTACTGCTTTTGAGCTGATGATAATGAAATTCATGATACCAATCCACTGCTGGTTGCCCTGCATGATCAGTTTCTTCTTGAAGCTCATCATCATCATCAGGTTGATCAAAAGTTGAAAAATCATTAGTATACACAATTTCACCAATCAAACATATTGGGTTATCAGTTTGTTTCTCTTTGAGCTTTTCTATAATTGTATTTTCTGATTCGAGACAACAAGGTTCAGTAAGTAGATGAGCATAATTGTTTTGTTCAAATGAAGGTTTGGAGGCTGGCTGTCTGTTCAATATTAGATCAATCTCTTCTTCTATTAAGAGAGAAGGAATTTTCTTTTTGCTTAGGACAGATGTACAACAGTCTTCTTTATCTTGTGTCGGCTGATTTTGAGGCCTGATGTCTTCTTGGGCCTCTTCCAAGGGATCTTCATTTGTGTTTGCGGGGGAAATTTGAGGATTCTCTTCTTTTTCATGGTCTAACTCAGTTTTATACAACTCCTCATGATTTTTGTGACAGTCATTTAGAATATGGGATTCATGATTTTTTTCTAATATATTATCAGGATGTCATTCTTCTTTAATAGTCTGAAATGAGTCATGACATAAAGGCAAAGACTTTGGTTGTGTTGTCTCTTCTCCCATTTCAGATTTTGTGAGTTCAAGATGGCTTATGTTTTCCTCAAGGCACTACTCACTATTAGTTTTTTCAATTTGGTCGTGAAGTTCTCTTAATAGCTTTGTACAAGATATAGGTAGGTAATCAGGAATTTCCTGACAACCTTCTTCATTGTTTTCTTTGTAATCTTGTTCATCATACATATATTGTAGTGTTTGAGTTTGTTCTTGATTTTAAAGAGGCATGGGCTGCTCTAGATTGTCAATATTTAAATTAGCCTCATACCTTTCAATTTTCTCCCCAAGAAGGTACACCATCTTTTCCATCATGATTAGTAGTTTTTCTTTATTATTTTCTCTATAATCTTGCTCATCTTCTTATATAAAGTCTTGATCATCATCTATATATTTCTCATTGTCTAGGTCTTGTAGTGGTCGAGTTTGTGTTTGATCTGGGAAAAGCATAGGTTGCTCTAGATAATCAACATCTAGATCATCCTCATGCCTTTCCAATCGTTTTTCAAGTATGTACACTATTTTTCCAATTAGGTTCAATAATGTGTTTAGTTTAGCTTCTCTGTCCATACTTGGATCCATGTTCACTGTATCTTTCTAACCAGTTTAGAGTCCTTTACCAGTGGAGTCATTAGGTCTTTTGGAAGGTGTGGGGTCGCCCGATGGAAGATTTTGAACTTTGTTGTCCACCAATAGCATGATAGGGTTTGCTCAATGCATTCCCAAGGGAGTCTACAAGGACTAGTGGAGTCGCCAGGTGGAAAATTTTTAGCTTCTATGAAGGTAAAATATTGGATGGTTCCACCACCATGTTTATTATGAAGCCAAACTGAAATTTTTTTGGGTTTTTCTGAGTTTTTTCGGTCTTATAGGTTATGAGGGTGTCCTAAATCTGATTTAACACTTAGCTAAGGTGTTTAAAACATACATAGTTTACTCTTATGGCTTGGTAAATGATTCCTTCAAGGTTTGATAAGGTTCTATGAGAATCCTAAGGGTTACTTAGATTGTCACTAACTCAGAAGTGTCCCACCGTGATCGCCATTATGTTGGTGTCTCGTGTTTTGATAGATTGGCAAATCAAAAGACAAGGCAACCTCAAAACCAATATTTAGAGTTCCAGGATCTAGTCTCCCTGTTCTTAGAGAGGGATCTCTCAAATTATTTGTTTTGCAAAGGTTTATCTTGTGTGCTTTGAGTATTGGTTTTAGACTAGTTATTAAGTGCAAGTGTTTGTTTGTTTGTTTGTTTGGTTGAATGACATAGCAGAACATGAAAGGTCTAGGAAAGATATGTAGAAAGGAGAAACATCTGATTCATTGGGAAATGGAGTCAAGAAGAGGTTATGAAAAACTCATCAATGGATATGGGATATCAAAGGGCAAATCTAACTTGGCCACAGGATCCTTTGGTTTTGTGAATGAGATGGACATCAATGATTTGGAAAGAGAAATTGAATTCTCAAGGAAGGGAACTTGAAAACATAACTTGAACAATAAAGAGGTATTTTATAGATAGGGCTAACCATAAATTCTACAAACACACTTCAAGCAAATAATGACTTCAAGACAACTTTCAAAATGAAATCTAATATTCGGGAGCACATCCTATTTCCTCAAAGATTTTATTTCAAATGACTTAGAAAACACAAAAGATTCACTGATAATTGCAGTCATAGAAGAGGGAACACCTAAAAACATCTATGGTCACAACTATAAAGACCTTCAAAACAATTGTTCAAGCAAGGACAAAGGGCATGATCAAAACAAACCTCCTTAACTAACTTAAAACAATGGTACTTCAAAGGGAGACTTCAATAACAAATTTCAAGTGATAGTAGACAAGTAGGGAAAACCATAAATCATGCTGAAACCAAATATTTGAAATATTATAGAAATAAACAAGCATGAGGACTAAAGAGAGAGATTGAAGACTCTAAAATATCTCAGCAGAAGAAAACATAAAACAGTGAAGGATGAATAGGTCTAAGGTGCTTCTAGGAGTCATTTCTTAGCCTAAAACTTTCATCCTACTGTAGTAAGAATTTATGGAACAAAATGAAAATAGGAGAAAACATAAAACAGTTCAGAATACTTCATCGACAGCCAAGCTCATGGATCCAATGATAGAGCCTTCTCAAGAACAAGCATGCAACATCATCATCGAGCTTCCAAGACTTCAATTTCTTCCTCAACTTCAGACAGACTATGTATTATTTCAGAGAGTTTCAGTATTACAACTAGTGAACAATCAACCAACCTGTATCTCATCTTCTTCAGAAGTATTTATAGAAGAAATGAGGAGGTGGAAGAGTTTTAGTATTGAAGTGTAATAAATTCTACACTAAATGCAATTCCTAGCCTCGAAAACCATGCAAGGTATTAGGCAAGAATACATCGAATTACAACTCTGTATCATTTACTCTGTTTCTGTCTTATAAGGCTTAAATGGGTAAAAATATTAACTTCGAGGCCTATTTATCCTTTACAATAACTTCACTGACAGTTTTAGAATTTATTCTTTCTTTGGTAATAATTGTTCAGGTGTCTTTATGCAAATATCTTTTGTTTCGGCAATAAGTAGGTCTTCTTTGATTGCTTTGAGGCTGCAGGTGGCTCTTTGGTAGCTGGGGGATTCAATTAGCCTCTGATGTGGCAGTGGAGGCTTCTCAGACTGATAGATCTGATTGTTCTTCCTTAAAACACTATTAATTTGATTTAATCTGTGTTTTAGGCCTAACTTGGCTTAATCTCTGTCTTTTGTTCTTCATACTGTCTTTAATTGAGGGGATTAGGCTTTAGATAATCGATTTTAGGCCTTGATCCCTCAAAAATGTGTTAAATATCTGTGATTCTTCATCTCTGCTGTGACTAGATCCTTTAACACTGATACTCTTTGTTTGATTAATGTTTGTTGTGTTTTGTTGTTGCGCAGACATTACAGAGGGTTCTATAATGTCGCCAGTGTTCATGAGGCACCGGTAAATCATGATGTGAAACCCTGCAAAATGATCCTCCTTATGAATAATGGTGTGAGGGATCATCATCCCCGACCTTTGATTTTCTTTTAAAACAATGGAAAAACCATTAAAACCTGCACAAACAAAGAAAAATTAAGAAAATCCTGTGGGGATAGGTTTAAACTGCTTTAGACGTTTAGGTTAGATCGTGACCGTTGGATGAAAGCCACCAATGGCGAGGATTTCTCGCTGGGGTCAGATGGGGAGGCGGTTGGATAAACAGTGGTGGACATTTAGTCCGGGCCCTTGATCTGCAAAGATCAACGGTCGAGATCAATCAGGATTATACAGCGTAGAGGGGGTGACTTTATAATGAAATGGAGGAATTTACAAAGGAAATGGGCAAAAAACCTTAGGCGGAAGGGAAATGGGGTTAAATTAAATTTGGGGTTTCCGAACGATTCTAGGTTGTCAGATTGGATTAGCCAACAGATATCAATGGCGAAGATTCATTTATAAAGTCTTTTGGAAGAATGGTGGAGGGCGATGGTCTAAATGGCAAGATTAAACTGGGACCGTTAGATCTCAAAGATCAACGGCGGAGATTTATTATAAGAAAATTTAATGGAAATGGGAATGGTGGTTTCGGCCATAAAAACCACTGGTGTCGCATTGCTCAAAGGCAATTTTCAAAATTTCCCAAAAAAAATGCGATATGTGTCCCTGGCCGACACGTGTCCTTTAGAAATCGCCTACATTGCGTAATTTTTAGGAGTTAAATTTCAGACTCAAAATTATGCGATATGGATTCTTGGCCATTGGATGAAAGGCAGGCAGATCCAACGGTGGAGATGAGAGCACGATAAGACGAGTTGCGCGGGCGGAAGAAGGGGGGCAGGGTCAAGGCAGCTTTGATCTGGGCCGTTGGATCAGGGAATGGACGGTCATGATTTATTGATGAGGAGGTAGGTCCCAAAGGAGTTGGGCCTGTTGGGTTGAATATGGACCATGAGATCTTCAAGATTAACAGCTTAGATCAAATCTTGGGGAATTGAAAGCAATACGAGATGGGGGCTCGGGCGGAGATTGGGTAAATGTGGACCGTTGATCTGCAGAGATCAACAGTGGATCTTTGCAGAAGATTTTAAACTGTGGGACTTTATAATATAATGGAGGAGGTCAGGGTTTGATCTGGACCATTAGATCGGTGAAAAAAATAGCTCCGATGTGATCGCAGGATTGCCAATTGGTGGAGGAGAGAGGAAGGCGCGCATAAAAATTTACGATGCAATTACATACTGACCATCGGATCTGGGAATCAGATCGATGGTTGAGAGTTAATCTGAGTGACAAACGTGGATAAATATGGGCGGAGTTTTGATTAATATGGGCCGTCGGTTCTTTAGGGTTTGATGGTCCAGATTTAATCGCAAGATTTGCAATTGGCGAAGGAGAGAGGAATGGCATAAAGGATTTTTGCGATGAGATTGAATCAGAACTGTCGATATTAAAACTGGATCGACGGTCAGGAATTAATTGTGAAGGAAAAAGGCGGAAATGTGGGCTTTGGGATGGAGCGATGGGGGCCGTCGGATTTGGGCATGGTATAGCAGATCAACGACCAGGAATTGATCACTGGATCGCCAATCGGAGAGGGGCAATAAACCATTTAAAATACGTCCAATGAAAAACTACGATACGGTATGCCGACGATCGTTGATCGGTCTAAATAAACAGCTAACATTCACCAAACAATGAACTGTCGGGTTTATAAAAAATCAAAGGGAAAGTCGGGTTTTAATAAGAAAAAGACTTAATCGCAATCAGAGTTTTTAAATGAAAAAGGTAACAAGACAAAAATGAACGCCCGATTGCGATTGCGTGATTAGGCCTTAGCGCCTGGTCTTGGTGCTAGTCTTTATGCGGAAAAAAAGGGGTTGGGGCTAAAACAAAAGGGGCTTAAAGCCTTAATGAAAAAGGCTGTTTTTAGCATTTTTTAAGGATTTTCAGAGGATTTTGGGGGTTTCGATAAGAGTAAAAAAGGGATTTCAAACCTTATAAAGGGATTTTACAAGGTTAAAAAAGGAAATTCGAAGGAATAAGAGATAAATGGAAGGGTTATGGATGAAGTGAAGAAGGAAAATGGAGAAGTGAAAATGAGGGAAAATGAGGCCTCTTGAGCAATTTCTTCTCTTAGTAAACATCAGATTTTTTAGGTTTATAAGGGAAACATCAGTGAATATTAACTAAATAATTAGTTATCCTCATAAAAAATTCAAGGATGATATGTTATCAAAGGGGAATTATCTCTTGGAGTTTTTGAAGAACAAAATTAGCCACTTTTTGGTATAACAGAATTTATCAGTGGCTAACAGGAGCAACCACTCATGCAAAGAAATTTTGTGCTAGATGGGCAAAGGGAGTGCATGAAGCTATACCACTAGGTGAGAGGTGGGTCGACATGCATGAGTAATCCCAAGAAGAAATTTTTGTGAAGGATTCATTGAGATGGCGTGGATCTCATGAATCAAACCTAGCTAAGAGGAGCCCACAGAGCAGCAGTAGAAGGATCAGTTGGATTGATGCAGTCAAATGTCGTGAGGACATGAATCAAAGTGATAGTGTCAGATACTGGAGCGTGGATCAGATTTGATAGCAAGTGCAGAGTGCATGGATGTAGAGTTCAACAACACAGTGGATCTAGAAGACATGTGCAGTTGGTACCAGAAGAAGTCAGAAGACTTTGATGACAGATGCATTATACCGATTCAGTTGTTTGGAGCCTATTCAGTTTTGGAAGTGTTGCATGTGCGAGAAACACTAGAGAAGTGTTGCATACAAGAGTTGCAGGGCGCATGCATGGAGTTTCATGTCGCATGCAAATACATTCCTTTCTTGTTGAGAGGAAGTGTTGAAGGTTGCAATAAGAAACAGTGAAATTTGCATCCGAAAACAATATCCTTGATCCTAGTGAAAATTAAGCACCTATACTAGGTGGGGCCCACACAGGCTATTTTTAGGTGGAGGTCTATTTATAGATGCGTGAGAAAATTCTATTTATAGATGATGTGTATTTTTATATGGTTGAGCAAATTATATTTATAGATGATGTTCTATTTATAGATGTATGTGCGAGTTCTATTTATAGATCGCATGTCTATTTATAGATGCATGTCAACTATTATTATCCCTTAATATTAGTTAGACAATAAACAATAATCTATTCTTAATGAGCACTTGGAAATAGTCAAATGAAGTGGAAAATCAGTTAGCTATAGGAAATTCGAGTTCAAAGTTTGGTTGATGGGACATGCAAGTGGACTTAGTTGTAAATGAGTGATTTGAAGTTGTAACAGAGTTGGATGTGTAGTTATGTGAGTTGTAAAGTAGTTCAACTCAATTGTGCTAGTTGTAACTAAAGATACACTAGTGAGGGATCAATGAAGTAATTATTAATTAATTCACAATCAGTGGTCTCACATGCAACTAAAGATTTACTACTGTTAACTACATGCATGTCAAATCCAGTGGAGACCTAGTTGAGATGTAGGTGAAAGGGACAGATTGAATATCAGTTGTGAAATTAGTGGGTGCACTCATGCAACCACTCACACATTGGATGTACCTATGAGTATTTCACAGTCAAGGCAGGCTAGATTCATTCATTCAGGGGTTCTTTACCATCAGGGATTGCGCAGTGGAGGCAGGCTGTCTAGAGGCAGTAAATTGGCGCATGTATTTGCCAATTTTTGTATGACAGTGTGAGACGATTGTATATTGTATTAAGAGCTCTTGGATTAGAGTTTTGTATGAGATTGTTTCATTTTCCATGATATATACATAATATATGATAGTGGGGTATTTACATTTATTCTTTCTCGGTAAAAACGTTTGTGTTATGTGTGAATGATCTTTCTTCTTGATATTGCAATTGGCGATCGTGTTTTAAATTTCCGCAAGAATTTTTGTAGAGGCGATTTTGTATTTAATAGTGGAATATAACTTTTAGATCAGGAGAATCTAGGCAATTCATAATTGTATTAAAATTTCTACAACATGTATTGATTCTCTTTTCAAAATTTCATTTTAATTATTTAAATAGTGTTTTTATCATTTTCAAATATTGTGTTAAGATGTAAGAAAAATCATTTTGGATGGATTATTTAAAGAAATGTCAATTGTATGATGAAATCCTTTCTACCTTTATAAGCACACCCCTCATTTGTTTTCTCAAATTATGTTTGAGACCTAGTGGCATCATATGTTATAATGCATGGTGCCCGTGTAACCTCGCAAGAGATCCTAGACCAAGAAAATTAAGAGCCCAAGATGGGAATAAACCTCTTTATGTTTCCATTCCCCGATATATAAAAACCATGAAATTAGTGCCCCCTCTATTCCCCATTCCTTGGAAGATCATGATACCACAACCAAATTTGTTCTGAGATCGGTTTTCTCTGAGGAAACCCAACCTTAGGATGGATACTTCGAAGGATGACTAAATGGCTTAGCTACTTGGCACACTGGAACATGATGAATCGATCCCAACAAGATGATTCAATGAAGTATAACACTATGAAAAGTGTTCCTCTTCTTCATAGAAGCACAAATCTGTGAGAACAAACACCCAAGTAGAGAATCAAATGCAGGAGGCTCTCTCATATGGATTCTATAGGAATATCCAAGGGTGAATGAGCCATAATAACACTAGAATTATTGACCAAAGGAGGATTAAATATAGATAAATGGAGCATCAAACTCATTATATAAGAATTGTTTCATTTCCTAAACCTATCATTAAGGAAGTGATGTAGTTATCAACCTAATAGGAAGGTTCTTGTGCTTCTAGGCCATATTTGAACAAACACAACTATAATTAATATTTTGGAGTACTAGAATGAGCTCAATTCACCTCATTATGTTGGGTCGAATGCAACTATTCACTCTTTACAAGTTGAATTGTTGGCCCACACAATGATAAATGACATAGTAAGAAGTGTATTTTTTCATTTCCCTAATTTTCAACTTTTCCACTATCCTCTTGATATCCCTTCTATTCTTATTTCTTCAAAAGAACCATGCTTTCTTATAAGGTTTCTACAGGAAGATCCAAGGGTGAATGAACCGAGATAACCCCAGCCAAGTCTGGTGAATCCCACTAATATATATAATTATAAATAAATACCTCCCACCAATCACAAGAAAGGATATGTTACTACCTATTAAAGGTTGTGTCTAAGGCCTAGACCTATCTCTACATCTCTTAACCAAAAATTCTAACTACAAAGTCTGTCAACTGACCTAAACTATGGAGTAATCTAAATGGATATCCAAAGAATTGATCTGAATTGGATAATTATATTATGTTTCATCCATATTGATTCTTTCGGAGTGGAAAAATTGGAGGAACTAGCTGGAAAACTACCATTTTTACTTATGGGTACAAGTTTGGAAAATTGGGGTCTAAAACCTTCTAGAAGTAGTTTTAGGCATTAAATGAAAATTTCAGGGGTAAAAATTTGTTTCTTAAGTGTTTCACTTACAACTATTCTACATTTAAATACTTTTCCAACGATACAAGAAAGATCTCAAATGGAGGCTATATGCAAAACTTATGCCACTTGGAAAATGGGTTAGCCACATGATCATGATGAAGAGATTCTAGAAGATTCAATATCATAACTATAGTTAAGATTTTAAGGATTCAAACTTAACCACTAGTAGGCTATCGATTTGTGTTATAACCGAACCACTCAGAGGAAAATAGGTTCCATTCTATTGGTGTACATTATGTTCCATAATGATTAAAGTAGTAGAGAGGGGATAGAGAGATGAAACGCGGAGGGCTTCTGTATTGTAGTATCCCATGATCCACAAGTCTCACTCATTTGTACTTGCATCCGTTTCTATTTAGAGAAAGAGAGAACAGAGAAACCTCACTTTCCAACTGGATTTTTTCTCGTAAGGGTTTCCCATATCATACTTTGTGTTTATTGTGTTTTGTCAGTTCTATTTCCCTGTTCTCTATTGTCCATGTTTTATTTATTTCATGCATAATCATTATACATTAAGAATGAAAAAATATAAAGACAAATTAACCCTCACAATGTAAAGTTTCATATTTTTAACTATATTTTAGTAATCTATATATTGTGACAAACAATCTAGTGACATATCCACGACAATTTATAGATCAAGACTAGCGGTTTGAGAGAAAGAAAGGGTGCGATACAACTTAGATCAAGGTTCGATAGCATGAAAGTACTACAGTGAGAATCTAGTGATCCTAGAGTTTCCAAATGAAATGGTACAACTTGGGAAACTCACAATGGTAGTAGATTCCCAACAACTTCAATCAATCTCTAAAAATTTAGATTTAATTGAAATTCATATTCTATTGAAATTAATATTATATTAAAATCAAAGTCTTAAATTTGAGAAATGAAATCATTCCTAGAATTTTGATATTATTAAATGTAAAATGGGATCTTCTTACATTAAATTTGCAGAGCCTATGACTAGTCAGACATAGAGATTTTCACTAACTAAAATTGGACAATGGAGATGACATTATTATCCTATGTAGAGTGACCTTAGCTAATTGATCTAGCTCATTCACCATTTAGATTTTTTTTTTTTGGTCCATTATTTTTTCTCTAATATTTTGTCCCTTCATAGAATGAAAATTCTATCTCTACTCTTTTGTCTTTCATAGAATGCAATTAAATTTGGTTTTCTCTATTCTTTTTTCAATGCGCTTCTATCTCTTCATAGAATGAAATTCCCATTTCTACTCTTCATTTCTTGATAGAATGAAGTTAAAGTGTGTTTATGGTGGACTTGATTTTCACAATAAAATTCAAGTCAAAGTTTGAGGGTGGTGGAGGATGAATCAATGGCTCCATGGATGGAGCAGTGTTTCCATGTACCTTGCTCAGTGGATTTCACTTTGTGGTGTTTTTCACACATTTTCCTTGCTAAAAAATTGCACCATAGCCTATATTGCAATGTTATATCCTTAATTTCATTACCAAACCTTCATTTTCACATTTTCATAGCCTACAAATTAGCTAATGATTTTTATTTTTTTTAGTATATACTAAAAAAATATAGACCTCTCACATCTCATTTAGCTAACAAAAAAATTAATCTTTGAATATTTATGTGTTTGTTTGTGTATGTGGAAATGACATATTTATTTTTGTAAATTTAAAAACTTTGTATTAATCAAGAAAACTGAGATACATAGATAGCCTTAAGCTCAGAGAGGGGGTTCTAGGAAACATATATCAATCTTTGCCACTTATTCCAAATACATTAATTACATACATGCATAAAAAAATCTTATATTTCAACCTTCTCAAGCCTAAAACCAAAAAAGAGAACACTAAAATGTAGATTGAGGACATGCCCATAAGACCATGGCGAACACCAACTGAGTTTCTTCTTGCTCGCCCACGATTTCCCAACCAAAATCTAAAAGGAAAATACCCCAAGGTGTGCCCTCCCACCATCCCATAGTTGAAACAAGAAATCCATCATCATCCCACAAAATAACAAACCACCAATGTCATACCCCATCGTTGTGATAACCCTGGTAACATAAAAAACTCCCCACCAAACACGAAACACCAGTAACTAGAAAAAGACCATAACCAAACCAAAATACACGGCCACGACTCTAATATTTCACCATAATCCTAGGAAATAAAGGAAAATATAGGGCCAACCAGAGAGAAAAATCAAGTGGTTGAGGAGAGATACTAGACCCCTCAACCACAATCCAACTTTACTACTCTCCATGATCAGAACCGGATCATGGACCTAAGTGATAGCTAAAAATTCAAAGTGTTCAGAAGTGTGTTGAACCTGAGCAACTGAATAGATCTCTTCTTCTTGATTCCGGCGCCGCAAATAGTTCGAAAAATCGACACCGTATGAAGAAGTTATCGCAGTTTGAAAAGTCTAGTAAACTGCAAAATTTGGACTTTGACCAAAGTTTGACTTGGAATTTTGGAAAATTAGAAAGAGAATATTCCAAGAAATATTATTTGGAATAGTCCCTAGAATATTCCATTTGGTCCAATCAGCACTTGACACTTGGCGCGGTCTTATTGCTTGAAGGGTTGACTGTGTTATGGAGAGCCAATGGAAGGTCACCACGTGGTAGGCTCGGAGGTCGCCACGTGGCCCAGGAAGGGTCGATCAAAATTTTTGGACTGCACAGGAATTGAACACGGTACCTCCCCGCCCGCAGCACCGAATCTTACCATTATGCCAAACCAATGTTTCTTAACTTTGTAAGGGCAACGTTTGATATTATTAAGGAGGAGCGTGTATGGGGGGGGGGGGGGCAAAAGGGCTAGCCCCGAGGGCCATCCCTTCCCCATGTGCCCAAGCACCAAAAAACTTAGGCCAGTCCAAAACTGGCGAAGGATTAAAACAGGTTTAATTAGTGTTAACAGTGGATTAACCCATGAAAACTAGTGGTTAACACTAATGTGAGCTTATCCGATCTTAAAAGAGCTTATCTAACCATTAATTGTGGATTATGATAAGTTAAGCTCTAGTTTAATCTAGCGGAGCTTTTGGAGCGTGCCCAGATTTAGGGGTGGTTCCTATTTTAACTGGAGTTAAGTCCAGCCCTCCACATTTAGTGGAGATTTTTTCGGTGACACTACATAAATCTTGTTTTGGATCTATCTGGAGCTATATTCGCCCAATTTTGGAGTGCCAATAGTCAATTTCGACTTGTTTAGATTCAACAAGATGACGAGCTTAGTGAAAAGTAAGCACCTTCACTAAGTGGGGCCCGCGGGCTATTTTTAGGTGTATGTCTATTCTTAGACATGGTGAGCATATTTTATAAGTTGCAGGATGCTATTTGTAGATGGTTGGTCAAATTTCAAAAATAGATGAAATTCTATTTTTAGAATATTGGGTGAAGTCTATTTATAGATCGTCAATATAAATATAGATGCATGTTGATTATTATTAGCCCTTAATAATAATCCGACAATAAATATCAACTTATTCTCTTGGAGCACCTTATTTCAGAGAATAGATTTTGCAAATAAGTGGGCTGAAGGAATTACGCAATTCCTAGGGTTATTGGTGGCTCATCCATGGAGGACTCAGTTAGAACTGAAGTGGCAAAGTTATGACAAAGTTGGAAGAGTAGTTACGAGAGTTGTTATTTAGTTTAACTCAGTTAAGTGAGTTAAACTCAGTTGAGATAGTTGTATCTAGTCTAACTGAAAGATACACTAATGAGAGGTTAGTGAAATAATTATTTAATTAATTCATAACTAGAGACTCACTTGCAACTGAACAAATACAATAGTTAACCACTTGCATGTCAGTTCCAGTGGAGACCCAGTGGAGAGATAGGTGAAAGGGTGAAATGGACTATCTATTGTAACTATAGTGATGCATTCAATGCATCTGACAAACATTGGAGATGCCAATGATGATTGTGCAGTCAAGGCAAGGCCAATTCGAATTCATTCATCAGTCTTCTTCAACAGGGATTGCGCAGTGGAGGCAGGCTGTCAGGAGGCAATAAATTGGTGCATAGATATGAAAATTCCTGCATGATAGTGTGTAATGATTGTTGATTGTACTGAGAGCTTGTTGATTGTTGATTGTTATGAGATTATTACATGATCCATTGATATAAATAATATATGATAGCTGGGGTTTTTAGCTTTAATTTTTCCTGTTAAACAACTGCATTTATGTGCGATTGATTTTCTTCATATGTGTTTGCAATTGAGTTTTAAATTTCTGCAAAGTTAACAGTGGAAGGATTATGTATTTAGAAAGAAGATAAATATTGTTAGATCAGGAGAATATGGTAATACATCAGTATTAATAAATTCTACATGGTAACAGAGCAGTGTTAATCACTGGAGATTGCAATTGTGAAGAGGTGTTGAGTTTTGTGCTAGTGGACAATTCGAATTTGCTGCAGAAATTTCTTGGTGCGACAGTTGAGTATTCATTGAAATGTCTTTCAATGGGTTGCGATTGGAGTATGACCTTGAGGGTAGCTCAAACTACATAGCCTGGAAGGATAGGATGGAGGCAGTTCTTGATGATAATGGACTGAAGGAGTTCATCGATAGCGATGTTCCTAAGCCTACTTCTAGCGATGTTGCAGTACTTGACACCTGGCAAAAGAAGGTAGTGAAGACAAGAAGAATTCTGTTGGAAGGTGTGAAGGACCATATTGTGTCAAGCCTTCATGGGAAAGCCACTCCATTTGTAATGTGGAAGGCTTTAACAGATATTTTCCAAAGCATCAGCGACCATAGGAAGTTGGCGCTGAAAGATAAGCTCAGAAAATCAAAATGGAGAAGGGCGATAGTAATCCAAAATATCTCATGAAGTTTTTCCAATGTACGGTTGAGCTGGGGAGTGTGGGAATTAAAGTTGCGGATGACGACTTGGTGAGATTGGGTCTCCTTGGGCTTCTAAAGAGTTGGCACAGCTACGAAGACTCTGTCAATGGATGGGAGAAACTGCTAGATTGGGAGCGAATTTGGTCGGATCTTGTGCAGGAGGAGATAAGGCGAAATATCAGGGATGGCTCTTCATCGAAGAATGATGAAGAAGAGAATTTCTATTTGGCTGCCAAAGAAAGGAGAGGGAAGGGGAAGAAATCCCATCCAAAATCCAAGGCTAAAGGCAAGAAGCTGGATTTGTCCAAAGTGAAGTGTTTTCATTGTCACCAACATGGGCATCTCGCCACTAACTGCCCACAGAAAAAGAAGAACAAGAAGGCTGCTGGAGCTGCAGTGGGTGAGGCCTTAGCCTCAAAATTTGAACTTGATTTCTATTTGATCACATGCTTGGTTTCAAGCTCAATGGGATTGGTGTGATATCTTGATACTGGTGCTTCCTTTCATATGACGAGAGACAAGGAGTTGTTTAGTGACTTGGGGGAGAAGGATCTCCAAATGCATATAGAGATGGGCGACGATGGTAGATACAATGCGAACGGCATTGGAACCATTACCTTTGAGAGGGATTCAGGTAAAAAAAATTTGTTGAAAGATGTTATGCATGTTCCAGGTCTGAAGAAGAACTTGGTCTCGGTCGCTATGTTGGAGGACAGAGGTTATGACATTGTTTTCAGCGAGGGAAAAGCCTTCCTGCGACATAAAACAACGGGTCAACCAATAGGACAGGGATTTGAGTTAAGAATCTCTACAAGCTGGAGGTATATGGCTGCGCTACAATGATGGGCAAAGTAGAAGAAGTGATGAGCCGGGATGAGGGCGAATTATGGCACAAGAGATTGAGCTATCTTCACCATGGCGCCTTGAAGATTTTGCAGCAGATTTCTACTGGACTTCCCAAGGGTACTTTTGCGCAGTCAGATCAGTGCAAGGGATGTAATATGGGTAAGTTTGTGAATACCACCTTTCATGAGAAGGAGAACCATGCTTCAGTGATCCTGGAGAGAATTCACACAGACGTGTGTGGACCTTTCTTAGTTGCTTCAACAACAAAACATAGGTATTATGTTATATTTGTTGATGACTATTCTCGTAGATGTTGGATCTTCTTCATGCAGAAGAAGAGCTAAAAATTCTCAAAGTTATGTGAGTTTAAAGCATTGGTGGAGAAGGAGTCGGGGAAGAAAGTGTAGGCTTTGTGGAGCAATAATGGTGGTCAATATATCTCGAAAAAATTCAAATACTTTTGTAGCAAAGAAGGAATTCAAAGAGAAATCATAGCACCTCATAACCCATAGTAGAATGGGGTCACAGAGAGGAAGAATAGAACAATCGTGGGTACTGCACGAGCTATGTTGCATGACCAAGGCCTACCAATGCACTTGTGGGTGGAAGCACGCAACACTGCGGTTTATGTGCAAAACTGTTGTCCTCATAGAGTACTTGGCATGAGTACACCTGAAGAATATTTTACTGGTAAGAAGCCTAATATTTCTCATTTGAAGATTTTTGGCTCATATGTTTACATTCATGTGACAAAGGATGCCAGGAAGAAACTGGAGTTGACTGCAGAAGTTGGGATATTTGTGGGGTACACAGAAACACCCCATAATTATCATGTGTATTTTCCAAATAGTCAAATGACTCTGGTGTGACGGGATATAAAATTCAATGAGGTGAAAGCCATGAAGTTGTCGCTTAAGAGGGAGCTACACTTGCATGTAGAGGAGGAGCTACTTGTTCCCAAAGATGAGCCTCTTGATGTGGATCAGCCACAGGAGGAGATTCATGGAGTGGAGGAGTCCACTCATGCAAACCCAAACATCAGAACAGGAAAAAAGCGTAACACAGAAGCTGAGAGACTAAAGCTTGATGTGGCACAGAATGTAGGAGTCCCTACATCACAGTGCAGACAGAGACAGTCACCTGAACGATTTACTGGATACATGTCTCTTATGATCAAGTGTATCGTGACAAATCCATATTCTTTTGAAGAAGTAGTGCAGGAGCCCACATGGGCAGATGCCATGGTGGAGGAGTATGACTCCATTGTCAGAAACAATGCTTGGGAGATTGTTCCAAGGCTGGTTGGTAAATCAGTGGTAGGTTCAAGATGGATCTACAAGGTAAAGCAAGCTGTCGATGGGAGCATCGAGAAGTATAAGGAAAGATTTGTTTCCTAGGGCTTCTCACAGATTGAGGGGATTGATTATGAAGAAACCTTCGCACCTGTCGCAAGGTATTCTTCCATAAGGACCATCCTTGCTCTCTTAGTGTAGATGGGTTGGCACATTCATCAGATGGATGTGAAAACTATGTTCCTTACTAGAATCATTGAGGAAGAGGTGTACATGGAGTAGCCTGAATGATTTGAGATCTTCAATAGCGAGCGCATGTGTGCAGACTTAAAAGAGCATTGTATGGGCTGAAGCAAGCACCCCGTGCCTGGTACAAACGAATCGATAGCTATTTCACTAGACTTGGCTTCACCAAGAGTGAGGCGGATGCAAACCTATATAAAATTGTGGTGGAGGTCAATATTTTAATCATTGTTCTTTATGTTGATGATTTAATACTAACGGGTGATGAGCAGTTGATACACTCATGCAAGGCAGATCTTGCAAAGGATTTTGAGATGAAGGATTTGGGCCTCCTTCATTATTTCCTTGGATTGGAAATATGGCAGTGAGAAGGTGAACTGTTTGTGTCTCAAGGAAAGTGCTCGGGAGATACTTGGTAAGTTTCACATGGAGGACTGCAAGCTCATGGATACTCGTATTCCAGGAAATTGGAGGAAAGAGGATGCTACATCGGTAGAGGTAGTGGATGCCACTGTTTATCGACAGTTGGCAGGTTCACTCATGTATTTAATTAATACAAGACCGGAAATATGCTATGCGGTGAACCAGCTTAGTCAAGCGATGGTTAAGCCTACCAAGCTCTTTTGGAAGACAGGAAAGCATGTCCTGAGGTATCTCAGGGGCAAATCTGAGTATGGCTTATGGTACATATAGACGGATGAGGTGAAGTTGCATTGCTTCATGGATGCAGATTTGGCAGGCAGCCCAACGGACAGACAGAGCACATCAAGAGGGGTTTTCAGTATCAGATCTAAAATAGTTTCTTGGTACAACAAGAAACAAAGATCCATGGCACTCAGTTCAGCAAAAGCAGAATACATGGTAGCAATTCATGCTGCATGTGAGGCTATCTGGATGAGGAAGATCCTGGTCGGTTTGTTCAATTCTCATTTAGATCCTACAGTGATACATTTTGATAATCAGAGTTGCATTAAAATCTCAATTAATCCTGTGTTTCATGATAGATCTAAACATATTGATATCCAGTATCATCATATCAGAGATTGTGTGCAGCGTAAGATCATGTTGCTTCAGTACATTCCTACGGAAGATCAGAATGCAGATATTCTCACGATGGCGCTCAGCAGGAGAAAATTCGAATACCATAGAGGGAGGATCGGGGTGAAGGATAATCCCTATCTTGTTGAGAGGGAGTGTTGAGATTCAACAAGATGATGAGCTTAGTGAAAAGTAAGCACCTTCACTAAGTGGGGCCCACAGGCTATTTTTAGGTGTATGTCTATTTTTAGACATGGTGAGCATATTCTATAAGTTGCAGGATGCTATTTGTAGATGGTTTTTCAAATGTCAAAAATAGATGAAATTATATTTTTAGAATATTGAGTGAAGTCTATTTATAGATCGTCAACCTAAATATAGATGCATGTCGATTATTATTAGCCCTTAATAATAATCCGACAATAAATATCAACTTATTCTCTTGGAGCACTTTATTTCAGTGAAAAATTTGGAAATTCAGTGGGTTGAAGGAATTACACAATTCCTAGGGTTATTGGTGGCTCATGCATGGAGGACTCAGTTAGAACTGAAGTGGAAAAGTTATGACAAAGTTGAAAGAGTAGTTAAGAGAGCTGTTATTTAGTTTAACTCAGTTAAGTGAGTTAAACTCAGTTGAGCTAGTTGTATCTAGTCTAACTGAAAGATACACTAGTGAGATTTTAGTGAAATAATTATTTAATTAATTCATAACTAGAGACTCACTTGTAACTGAACAAATACAACAGTTAACTATTTGCATGTCAGTTCCAGTGGATACCCAGTGGAGAGATAGGTGAAAGGGTGAGATGGACTCTCTGTTGTGACTATAGTGATGCATTCAATGCATCTGACACACATTGGATATGCCAATGAGGATTACACAGTCAAGGCAAGGAAAATGAATTCATTCAGGAGTCTTCTTCATCAGGGATTGCACAGTGGAGGCAGGCTGTCAGGAGGCAAGAAATTGGTGCATAGATATGCAAATTTCTGCATGACAGTGTGTAATGGTTGTTGATTTTACTGAGAGCTTGATGTACTAAGCATTGTATGAGATTATTACATGATCCATTGATATACATAATATATGATAATTGGGGTTTTTAGATTTAAGCTTTCCCTTTAAACAATTGTGTTTATGTGCGATTTATTTTCTTCACATGTGTTTGCAATTGAGTTTTAAATTTCTGCAAAATTAACAGTGGAAGGATTTTGTATTTTGCAAGAAGATAAATATTGTTAGATCAGGAGAATCTGGTAATACATTAGTATTAATAAATTTCTACATGAATATATCCAACATTCCAGACCCAATGGAGTGGATTTCAAAGCCACTAGAGAACTTTTGAGTAGGTTTTTCCTTCAGTGAAGTTCAAGGGGCCACCAGGGCCACCAGGGGGTAGCAACAGTTTGAGGCCCAACGAGGGGAGATAGAGGCCTTGTTCAGTAATCCAATCGTCAATTTTGGATGTTTCAGATGTTATAGAACTAATGGTGTGGTTTTGAAAGCTTATAGAGGACTTTTTAAGGCTGATATGCTTCAGTGAAGTTCCAGGGGCCACTAGTGCCATCTTTTGCCAGTAGCAGTTTGGGGCCTAGCCAGGGAAGCTAGAGGCCTTATGCAACGAAAAAATAGTCATTTATGACTTTAATGAGCATTATGAATGCAATGGAGGATTTTTCAGAAGCGTTTAAGGAATTCTAGAGGTCGAGAACCCATCGGATAATTTTTCAGTGACCCTAGTGCCAAGGGTTGCCAACAAGTGTTGGAGGTGAAACCGGAGCAGCTGGAGGCCATTTTCAGTGAACCAATAGTCTATAATGACTATATTTGGCATTATGAATCCAATTAATGGATTTTCACATCCATTTGAGGACTTCTAGAGCTCGAGAAGCTTTAGGGAATTTTTGGGCAGCCTAGGGAAAATCATCGAGGAAGGCCTAGTTTGGGGTTGCAGTGCTCATTTTGAGCAGATGATCAGTTCATTTTTGGTGTCTGATATGTGTTGGAGATAGTAGGTGTGGTTTCAAGGACAGTAAGATAATTTTTAAGGAGTTAGTTCCATGGATAAGCTCAGTGTAGCTTAGTGCAACGACAGAAGGAATCAAGTCTAAGGGAGCCTAGATCTATTTGAAGAGTGATGGAAGCCATGAAATGGATATAGATGGTATTCTAAGCCATTTGGTTCAATACAGTAACCATTGGAGTTAAGTGTGGAACTTGTAAGAGAAACTTTTTCATAATCCCAAAGAGCCAAGTCAAGATGACAAAAGCTCAAGGAGACATAGCCCACAATATTCAGGTGAACTCCTAGATTAATTTTGTTCTTATGTGTGTATTTTATATTGCTTTATTATATTTTTGTTGCACGTGTTTGATTTCAGCAAGAAAAAATGGACTTAAGACACTTAAAAAGTTAAAAATAATACACCTCTTTCGAGCATAATTTCTGCAAAAGTATAAGCTAGATATTTTATTTGTTTAAATGAGTGGGAGGTTCTTGAAAAACATAACAAGCTATCCAACCCATTTTCAGATCAGATTGCTTGCTTGTTTAACTTGAAAGGTGTTTAAACAGTGCAAAGGATTTTATTGTTTTGACTGTTTTCAAACTGACTGTTGCTTGAGTTTGCTAGAGGTGAAGGGAATTATAATGTTAGCTAAGTCTAGGAGAGGAAAAAAAGGAAGAAAGGGCTCAAGGCATATTCCTTACCCAAAGGACCTCAAGGCAACCCTTGAAGCAGAAAAGGGTTTGTTTGCAAAAGGCTACTTAAATAAGAGTTTGTCTCTACAACCATTTTTTTCAAAAGATTTGTCATTTGTTTTGAAAGATTTGTGAACTTTGTTGAATTTATTTTGTTCATTTTCATTATGACAACTTCATCAAGTGAGGTTTCAAAATCCTCCTCCTTCACAAGATTCTTCGATGAAGATATGAAGCGAGACTTCTACATCTTGAAGGACATGGTGCATATTATGTTTGAAGATAGAAGAGAAAGCACTAAACTTCATGAGAAATTATTTTCTATGAAGCAAGAGAAGGAAGAAATTCTCCAAAGAATGCATTAGATGGATATGCAGCTCCATCAAGCTCAAGAGGCTTTGACCAAGAATATGCGTGAAGTAGAGGTAATTCACTCTAATTTGTCTTCAATTTCCACTTCAGAAAGATGTGTTGGTTCATTTGAAAAGCAAAATAGGGGTATAGGGTCCAAGTTAATGTTTAAAATGGGCTATGAAGGCAAGGGTTTAGGAAAGCATGCACAAGGAATAATTGATCCTATTTTGGTTGAGGAACGACCCAAGAAATTTGGCCTTGGTTATGTGCAATCTAATGGTGAAGACTCCAAAGCCTTGAAGGCATGTGAGGCAACTTCAAAGAGAAATTTTGTTCCAAGTTTTAAATCACAAAAATGTCAAGTTTTTTTTCAAGTTGATTGAGATTGTGTGAATCCTATGTTGCAGCAAGAAGATTTTAGACATGCAGCTTATGGCGAGCATGCGAGTTCGGAAAGTTTTCAAGACAAGAATGATGATGTTAGATTGCAAAAGAAAACTGCAACCTCTACTATTTCATCTCCTCAAGAAGGAAAAAAGGATGGACATGCAAGGCAACATGTGAGGTATAATTCTTCCCATAGTCAAGTTGATTATGTTTCTGCAAGGCATGTAAATTCTGCATGCTTAAATGGAAGAAAGAGTTGCTTTAATCATGATGTTTCAAGATGTTGGAAAAGGATGAAGGCATACAAGAAGCAGTTGAAGCAAAGGCAATTTGCAAAGAAGGTGCATAAGACTTTCACACATTGCGAGAGAAAGGGACATGTTGTTTCCCAATGTTCGACATTGCATCCAACTAATCGTCCCAAGCACATGAGGCAAGAGGACAAAAAGAATAGTGAAATTGGAACCAAGGATTACATCATTGATGTGAGAACAAATGTTTCACATGAATAAGATTTGCAGTAGCAAAATTCATCGTGGAAGTGGCTTGGTAAGAAGTGGTTTGACTTCTTGACACAATAATCATACACTCATTTGCAAATATGAAAATTTTGGTTATGTATGCATGTATATATGCTGTAATCTCACATTTGTTTGAGCCACCTTGGATCGATGATCAAGGAAACGATGTTCAGCTACCTTCTGTAATTTCTTGCCAAAAATTTCTGAGTGAGTGCAAGAAAGACAGTTCTTAACAGGAGGGCAAGCGCATCCAGGAAGGGAAGTGTCGACTACCTTCAAGTTGTGGTTCAAAGGCACTAGCCATGCAAGGCAAGTGTATGGAGGCTGAAAAGAATAGGGTGTTGTAGTCTCATCTACTGTACAGATCAGTATATCAGTCTTTTGCGGTCCAAAATATTCCTAATGGGGAGGTGTGATCAAAACTCAATCATGGACCTAAGTGATAGATCAAAATTCAAAGTTTTCTTAAGTGTGCCAAACCTGAGCGACCGGATAGATCTCATCTTCCTGATTCCGGCAACATGAACGATTCGAAAAACCGACACCGTATGAAGAAGTTATCGTAGTTTGAAAAGTCCAGTAAACTGCAAAATTTGGATTTTGACCAAGTTTGAATTGGAAATTTGGAAAATAAAATTGAGAATATTCCTCGAAATATTCCCTAGAATATTCCTCAAAATATTCCCTAGAATATTCCCTGAAATATTCCATTCAGTCCAATCAACACTTGACACTTGGCACAGTCTTATTGCTTGAAGGGTTGACTGTGTTATGGAGAGAAAATGGAAGGATGCCATGTGGCCCAGGAAGGGTCGATCAAAATTTTGGGACTACACAGAAATTGAACACGGGACCTCCCCGCCTGTAGCGCTGAATCTTACCGTTCCGCCAAACCAACATTTCTTAACTTTGTAAGGGCGTCGTTTGATATTATTAAGGAGGAGCGCATATGCGGGAGGGGGGGGGGGGCAGAAGGGCCAACCCTTACCCATGCACCCAAGTGCCCAAAACCTTAGGCTATTCCAGAATTGGTGGAGGATTAAAACAAGTTTAATTAGTGTTAAACGTGGATTAACCCACAAAAACTGGTGGTTAACACTAATGTGTGCTTATCTGATTTTAAAAGCACTTATCCAACCCTTAATTGCGGATTATGATAAGTTAAGATCTAGTTTAATCTAGAAGAGCTTTTGGTGCGTGCCCAAATTTAGGGGCGGTTCCGATTTTAACTGGAGTTAAGTCCAGTCCTCCACATTTAATGCAGCTTTTATGGGTGACATTGGACAAATCTTGTTTTGGCTCTATTCACCCAATTTTGGAGTGCCAATAGTAAATTTTGACTATCTCCAACATTATAGACTCAATGGAGTGTGTTTTAGAGCCATCAAATAACTTTTGAGTAGGTTTTTTCTTCAGTGAAGTTCAAAGGGCCATGAGGGCCACCGGGGGCAACAAAAGTTTGAGGCCTAGCCAGGGGAGCTAGAGGCCTTATTCAGTAATCCAATAGTCAATTTTGGATTTTTCAGATTTTCTGGAATTAATGGTGTGGTTTTTAGAGCATGTAGAGGAATTTTGAAGGCCGATATGCTTCAGTGAAGTTTCAGGGGCCACTAGTGCAAACTTTTGCCAGCAGGAGTTCGAGGCCTAGCCAGGGCAGCTAGAGGCCTTATGCAGCAAACCAATAGTCATTTATAACTATAATGAGCATTAAAAATCCAATGGAGAAGTTTTTAGAAGCTTTTGAGGACTTCTAGAGGTCTAGAACCCATCAGAGAAGTTTTCAGTGACCCAGTACTAGGGGGTGCCTACAGGTGTTGGAGGTGAAACCGGAGCAGCCGAAGGCCATTTTCAGTGAACCAATAGCCTATCCTCACTATTTTTGGCATTATAAATCCAATGAATGGATTTTTAGAGCCATTTGAAGACTTCTAGAGCTCTAGAAGCTCCAGGGAAGTTTTGGGCAGCCCAGGCAAACCGTGGAGGAAGGCCTATTTTGGGGATGTAGTGCTCATTTTGAGCAAATGATCAGTCCATTTTTGGTGTTTGATGTGTGTTGGAGATAGTAGGTGTGGTTTCAGGGATAGTAAAAATAATTCTGAAGGATTTAGTGCCATGGAGAATCTCAATTTATCTTAGTGCACCGATAGAAGGAATCGAGTCTAAGGGAGCCTAGATCTATTTGCAGAGTGATGATAGCCATGACAAGTATATAGATGGTATTCTAAGACATTTTTTTTCAGTACAGTAACCATTGGAGTTAAGTGTGGAATTTGTAAAAGAAAATTTTCCATAATCCCAAAGAGCCAAGTCAAGATGACAAAAGCTCAAGGAGACGTAGCCCATGATATTCGGGTGAACTCCTAGATTAATTTTATTGTTATGTGTGTATGTTTTATTGCTGCATTATATTGATGTTACACATGTTTAATTTCAGCAAGAAAAAATGGACTTAAGACACTTAAACAGTTAAAAATCATACACCTCATTCAAGCATAATTTCCGCAAATTGTCAAGCATAAGCTAGATCTTTTATTTGTTTAACTAAGTGGGAGGTTCTTTAAAAGCATAACAATTTATCCAGCCCATTTTTAGAGCACTCCATATGACAAGGACACATTACTCAAAACACAAGCACTAAAACCAAGAGGATCTCTTGCATCTCCTCCACCTTACTCACAATGGACATGGATCTCCACATGCATAAGGTGAGCATCAATTCAATCCACACATAAACATGAATTCCTCAACATCCTTTTAACATCTTCCAGGGAGGCAAAGATGTTGTATTTCTCAACTATTTTATCTCTCAGTTACACCAAGCCAATTTTTTTCTTCATTTTCCAATGAAGAGAAACTAAGTCAAGTATTATTTCTTTCTACCTCTGGCGTGTCTAGGGTTTAGCACCCACCTAGCTAGGTATTATAACAATTCTAAGTCAGACATCAACTTCCTCTCCTCCCTAAATTTTATCTCCAAACTCCTTATGCATTGGAGCACTTTTGATTGAATCACGTTGAAATATGTCACCACAGATTCATGATAAAATAACCTTGCCCACTATATCCTAGCTATGAATCATTGTCGCCACCCCTTCTTCTTATGTGTCTCTGCCTCAACGACACCTTAGGCTCATGAAGGGATTGAACTGGATCCCTATGGGAGTTTCCCTTACCTACAAAAGGACAAACAAAACTACCCCAATCTCTCTTGACCAAGTTAGGACACCAGCACACTAGTTCATCACAATAACCTCAGATAAAGTGACTGAATTTTGAAAACGATCCACCTGAGCATGAAGAAGGTGACACAAATTCAACCACTAGATTAATTCCTCCACCATTGGGTAAAGCAAGCACCACCCCAAGACAATAAGCCTACCACAACCCAATGACCAAAGACATAATTACAAACCCCTCTCCTAGAACATGACTCGACAAGAAAATAACACCCCCCACAACAAACTCAACATTCACAACCAATGAAGACCAAAAATGGCAGAACTAATCTGACAAAGACTTAGACACGCGATAACCCAAGACAACACAAAATAAAAACATGACTTCCAGGTGAAATTGACAAGCCACAACTGATATATGCATGCTTCTATAATCAAAATATCTACTAATCAGACTCAACAAAAGACTAAAACAAACAAAATATACTTATGGGCTGAGGGTTCCTGCCCAAAATGAGGAAGAAAATGCTTTTCCATCCAACAATACCCACATACAAAATCCACCACCACCTCTGCGTACCAGAGGCTAAGGAGCCCCAAGACTCCTTTCCACCTCGATCGAAACACAAGAAAATTCCACACTAGGGCAACGCTCTTCTTCCCTTTCTTAGACAAGATACTCCAAGAGGCCAAGGTATCACCCTTGGCTCTCGAGCTCTCTCCCAAATCAAAAACACCAACTCCCCATGCCATCACAAAAGACCCATGTTAAGCATTTAATTGCATACTTGTGCTTGTGAATCCCACGCTGCATACCATAGACATTAAATGGATGATTGAAAGCTTGAGGGTGGTGGCAATGATGTCCCAAGCCCTATCCCATCTACCATAACACCCCAAATAGGGACTATGTGGAATTAACATATATTTTACATACAAAAAATAAAATGTGCTTAAAATTTCAAATTAAATAAAGATGGAATTAATATTAAATATAATTAAAAATTAAAATTAAATAATAATAATTTAATTTAGTTTAAATTGTCATCTATATAATCTAACTAATCGACCTTTTTTTATGAAAATAGAACAATATAATTTTGAATAAGATTGTGATTTATTATTAATTAAAAAAAATTGAGTGGAAAAGCCTTAAAACATTTGAATTTTACAAATTAAATACTCAAACATAAAATTTATCAACTCTAATGTCCCCCCAAAATTCTCTTCCCCCCAAAGATCCATTGGGAGCAATATATAATTGTTGATGTGTAATCCTGTCATGGACCTATCTCCCATACCATTCATATGGTTGGATATCCTTCCCCAACCCCTTCCATTGGCCCTAGGTCAACTGTGAATATCACGGTCTGTCGGCAAGGTGGTAGGGGTAGTCGACACTTCCTAGGGAAATCGACGACAAAGTCATTGGCCTTTGGTGTAGAAGGTGATATGCAGAATGTTCCCATCATTTCCTCTATTGATTCTTGCACCTTTAGAGCAGATGAGCCTGCTTTTAGGAAGTCCTCATGAATATTCTCTCCTTAAATCTTATGGGGCTTGTGGATGCCTCGAAGAAATTTTCCCTCAGAAATTTAATTGTATCTGTTAGACCTATCATCATCTTTATTTAGGAATCCATGGCTTCGGTGGAAAAAGCCATACCTTACTTTTTGTCCATATTCTAGAAATAGTACTTTGTGAATATTGACTCATGTAATTTATCTGGTGGTTTGGTGGCATTATGGGACCCTCAGTGGGTTAATTTAAAAGCTTACAAAATTTTTGTATCCATTTCACTGTGAGGTTTTGTTATGGGTTTATATTGTCGTATGCATTTCCTCAATATATATGCTCATTTCTGGGACAGACAAGATTTTTAGAATAGGATGGGTGAATGTGGAGTTTTGAAGTTTGGCTAGATGATTTTAGTTGGGGATTTAAATCCTAAAATTTTAGGAGAATAATGTTGGGCGATGTCATTTTGACCCTCTGGGGAATCACTTATGGGATCTTTTTGCAGAGAACCATTTAGTGGATGTTAGACCATTCCCATGGTCCCTACATGGAGCAATGAAATATCTAATTCTAACCATATAGGTTTTTGATTCATGAGAATATTTTGGAAATTTCGGGAAATGTTAGATCGTGGGTCTCACAAGAATAATTTTCAAACCATACTCCAATTATTCTACATGGAGGGGGGAGAAGGCCTGTAAGGCCCTCCCTTTAAAATTAAACAGGTCTTGGCTAAATGGGGATGACTTTATAAAAATGGTTCAAGATTCTTGAACATCTTTTGAATATTCTAAAGAAGGATTTGTGATGGGCCATATTATGGATAAGTTAAGGAAGTTAAAATGAGCGGTTATATCGAGGGAGCATAAAAAAAATTAAATATGTGGATGGAATTAGAGGAGATTGATGTTGATATGGAAAGTATTTGTCACCACATTGACCCTGTGGCTTTATTCCCTTTGCTACAAGATTACCTAAAGGAATTGGAATTAAAGAAAATAGATATTTTAAAGATTTAGGAGGCCACTTAGCGTTTAAAAAGCCAAGAAATTTGGATCAAAGAGAAAGATCAGAATATCCATTTTTCCAATGCTACACTAACCAAAGGAGGAATATGAATACCATCTATGAAATGGAGACCGCTTTTGGTGGCAGAATTCAGAATAATGAAGACATTCAGAGGGAGGTTGTCAAATAGTATGAGAGCATGTTCATGGCTTGCACAAAGGTGGATATTTATGAACAACTCTAGGGTATTGAGGCTTTCCCTATCATGTTCACAGCAAAATAAAATTATGTGGTAGGGAGATGTTGTGGATCATATTCGTATCCTTTTATTTTTCAAATATTTGAAAAAATAAAAATATAAAATGTGGGAAAATATGTTAAAGTATCGAAGTCTTATACTTTAGCATGAAAAAAAAAAAAAAATTATGTTCATGAAAGTTTAAGTTAAAGTTTAAATATTTAAACTTTATAATTGTGGGTCTGGTATTAAATGTTAAACGGTGATTGGTTTGAATGGTGCAAAGTGTCGATCATTAAAATATTTATCAAAAAGCCCAACCTGCGGGCACAACTAGCATGCCAGATACCATGAGGAGTGCCTCCGCAGTTGACCGGGTTGACTGTGGGGACAGCGGAGATCAACGGTGGAGATTGAATGCAGGGGCACCAGCCGAAGTTTTCCTCCGTACCCCGAGAGCCCCCGTAGTGACCTAAGACGCTGACTTTGTCACAGTTATCTTCCACGTCAAGTAGAGTTAACGGCTTGCTGGCACGTCTTGTCAACATTTAATTTAAAACCCGCGCCACCTATTTAAATAATTTTTTGTTTGTTTTTCAAAATTACTTGTGAATTTTTGCGCTACACCCCATTTTAGCTTTCCGCCACCTGCAATATTTGACCACCCTGTAAACTTTTTTCCACGTAATCTTTTAACCATGGCTAAACAGTCATCCCTATCAGGTTCAACTAGCCATATCCCTCTCATGGATACTGAGAGAGATATTCAAGATACCCTCTGTTCAGTAATTCACTTCCCCTTTTACCAGCAAGTTATCTTGAATGCTAATTTCTCCCCTGTGTATTCTGCCATGGTCAAATCTGGAGTCTTGTCTGCATGCATTCCTAATACCCACCTTTTCCCTGAATTCATCTATTGGTTGGTATCCTTTATGTATCTAGGGAAGTGTTATGTCATGAATTTCGAAGGAGAAAATGTTTTGTAGGTGTCTACCCTTTTAATCCGCCAAGCCCTGTGCTATCCTGAGTCAAAGTCATCCATTCAATTTTCTGACGATTCACTGGTTCAGTATTATGATAACCTTGCAGGAAAATAATTCAATCAGTTCATGTTTCATTTGAAGCCTCACATGAAGCAGTTTCAGCCAAATTGCAAGGAGTTTGATATGGGGTTTTTTGATGTTGAGAATCATCCAGTATTGAGTCATATTGCAAAAATTATGGGTAAGGATGATGATACTATAGTGGATAAATTAGTTCTAGGAATGTTTGCCATGATGATGAAGCCGGGAATGGTGCTGGATATTCCATCATATTGGAATGAAGAAGTTAACTCACAGCTGATGAGCCTCTCATTAACAGGTTCCTTTAAATTTCCCTCATTAATTGTATATTTGTTCTTATACCAGAATGTGGAAGAATTCATGCATTTAGGTCTAAATATTATGGATGTAAATAAAAGAAGACAATAAGTGATATTCTGGACAGATGTAGTTAGAAGGGAGAAAAATGAGGTTGGGTTGTTTGATTTTGCTAGTTATTACATGCCAATTGCATACAAAATATTGAATGGAAGTCCTCCTCCTTGTTTCCTACCTAAAGCTCAGGAGTTTTTTCATTTAGGAAACAATTGTAAATATGGAGACTAGTTTGTTTTTGAGGAATATTCTGAAATAAGGCTATATGGAGCAAGTGTTGAGCCTTACAGACTCCCAACTTTTGTGCCAATGAGGATTTTTTCTTTAGAGTACATTAGACAGAGTCTAAATGTTGATCAAGTTCATTTTGTGCCTATAAGAAAGGACACATGTATAAATTACCCATGGTTGTAGGCCCTTTCACAGTAAATATGAGAGAGGCATTTGATGAAGTAACAAAAATGTTAGATGACATGCATATGATACTAGGAGAAAGTTGGGCTTATGACCCATATATTGTGATTTCAAATAGAAGAATTGAGAATGGGCACTCTGCTTTCATTCATGAAAGTAGGCCAGAACAAGAGAAGATAACATGTAAAGATGTGAAGAACTCAGTAGATGCTAACATTCAAACTCCTATTATAGCAGAGAAAACAGCTAAAAGAACCAAGGAAATGGTGATTGATCTAGATGATAAGGAGCAGGGAGCCATGAAGAGAACAAAAATTACTAAAGAGCCTGCATCCACTGCTCCTGGTTTTATTTGCATTTGGGAGAAGAAAAAAATGCTTGTGCCTCACCCAGGAATCATGAAGCTTCTCATGAACAGGTGTCCTTGATTAAACAAATGTTTTCACAAATTGAAGAAAGAAATCAGAGGATGAAGGCCAGCATGGAGGCCCAAGCTAAACATCAAGTCACTATTGAGCAAACAAGATTGTTAACTGTGATGGATCTTGAAAAAGATCAGTTTAGAATTTCCCTCTCACATCCTACAGATATGTCAATTGGTTCTTCCAGCAATTTCAATACTGTTAATGTGACTGTGGATGTTAAAAATATTCCTCTAATAGATAAGATGAACTTGCATATGCAAACAGGTCAATTGATTGTAAATGACATCACAAAGACTAATGAAATGGCGATAAAGGCAGACAATATGTTGGGTAAAGTAATTAAACAGTTGAAATTAGAGAAGTCTAACTCAAGAGCCTTAACAGTTCAAAATGAAGAATTGAAGAAGATTATTATAAAAATTGGAGTAGACCCCAGTGATAAGACTGATGTGCATAAATTCATGCAAAGTGCTGAGGTAGAGATATCTACATTAAGGAAGAAATTGAAGTTACCTTCTAGTGAACATTCAATGGCTTCAGAAGTTTCAGAGGTAGAGAAGGAAAAGGAAAAGTTGTTGCAACAACTCATGCAGAAAGATGAAGAACTATCCAAAATAAATCAGACTGCAATTTCATTGCAAAATCATATTGATAATCATAATTGTACTTTTGTTTTTCCTACAGGAAATGAAGATCCTCAAGCACAGATTTTTCAACTAAATAATGAGTTGTAGATGGCTGAAAGAGATCGAAAGAGGGCTCAAACAGATCTAGAGATTGCAACAAAGTTGATGAAAGCCCTAGAAAATGAAGCTGACAAGTATAATATGGATTTTTGAAATGCTGAAGTTGAGATTAAAAATCTCAAAGAAAGACTGAAAGGAAATCTCTCATTGATACAAGCTAAAGATATCATTTGGACTGATATCATCTCAGAAATGAAATCTAATTGGTGTTTCCTGATGATAATTGCACAAGAGAAAAGCCTTATTTTAGAATGTGAAGGACCAATCATGTCTAATAAGAAAAAGGAAATTAAGAGCCATTTGGGCCAGAAGATTCATTGATTATATTAATTCTAAATCAGATCAGGAGTAAGAAGAGAATGATATGCAGGAAAAAAATCTATATGCAGTAGAAATTAATAAAATGATTGTCAGAAATGATCTTAGAAAGGCTGTAGAAAAGAAGCTGATGGAAATCAAGGAAGCAGTAAGTCGGTTTGATAAGTCTTTTGATAAAATGACAAGAGTAGGCTTGCCATCATGTTGGGGAGCCAAAGGAAATATTTTTCCGTGGAGCTCTTATGAGAATTTACTGGTGATGACAAAAAGAAAAGTTGATAACATGCATGAAAAGACTCAGGTACTTAAAGGAGATACAATGGTCAACTTCTTACAGAGACATTTTTAACTCTTGTGGATGGTAAAAACTCTTTTCTCAGAAAGGCCTTCTTATGATCGAATTACTGCATTCAGATTGGAATATCACAATCTGACACATTCATCCAGAACAAAGGTAGAAATATGGAAAAAGTGCAGAGCTTGGACAATTTACTTGCCAAAAGGATCATTAGCAAAGAAAGACAAATCAATTGATCAAGGAAATGAAGCCACATCATCAACAATTCCTATAGATTAGGATATTTATTTCATGTTATTTTCTGAAGATAATGTAATTGTAACAAGACATTTTCAAGGCATGTAATAGATAGCCTTCGAAGTCTTGAAATAGTTTTGGTAGTTAAGATTGGTTACAACAGTTCCAAACTGCTTTTTACTGTATTTAATGTAATTTTCAAGAGCAAGAAAGGTTCTGAGTTTTGGACCTCTAGACAAATATTTTTATACTCAAAGATTCAAAGATTAATGAATGAGTAAGCAAGTTTCTGGCATTTTGTTTATGTTGAAATGTATCCAAGTTTTCATTATGTATTTCCATCTATGAATAAAACAAGGTTATGAGAAGTAGGTCTCTTTCTACTTCTGTGTATAAGAGTTAAAAAAAACCTTAATTGGTGCTCCTTTGTTTTAACTATTTCTTTCACATATTTCTTCTAGGGTTTGGAATGATATTTCTGTATAAAACAACATATCAGTTTGGACTTCTTCTTACATTTTCTTCTAGTCACTTCATTCAACATCAACATATGGTATCATTATGAAGCATTCATAATATTTGATATTTAAGGGTTTGATTATAAACACTTGAAGGTTAATAAAACAGAGACATAAAAATTTGTGACATAATCATAAAATGTATTAAGCACTGATTCCTTATCACAGCTAAGGGATTGTCTCTTAAGGTACAACATTAATTGGCGCCATTGCCGGAGAACGAAGATTCGAAAGTTTTCCCTGGGTTTTGTTCATATTTCCTCTGGTTGTTCAGAGAGGAGGAAATACTAAGCTATGTTTTATTTTAAATAATTTTGGCTCCTAAGAGGCCTCACACGAGGTCAGATACCTCTTAGCAAGACGTCCCTATTCTGTCAAATCCAGAAAATTTAGTTTCAAAGAAGGGCCAGAAAACAAAAATATTTTCTACACCTGATGCCACACTGCTTGATCCAGGCAGCAGTCCTCATATTTTTACTTCCAAGGAAGTTTCCCGGAAACTCGATTTCTTAGGAAAAAAATCCTTATCCTCACCCATTCATTTCCAAGAACCAACATTAGAAGAACTATATTTTGAGTCTGTGTCATTTCCATTCACATAATCCCAACCTAATTCAGTTTCCATTTCTTCTTCTATTATTCATATACCCCTTCCCATATCATTTTTTCCGCCCCTTTTATCCCCACCTACAATTGGTATTCATTTTACCCCCCGCTCAAGGAGCAGTCAATCAGGGCATAAACATGGCAGCCACTGCTTTCTTGATGAATAGATATGCACCATTAAATCTACCCCAATCAACGAATGCAATGCCTCAGGAGTACCTTAAGTTACTTCCTAGATTTATTGGTGAAGATGAAATAACTGCAGAACAACACTTGCCTTTGTTTTGCACTTTTGCTGAAAACTTTAATATAGAGCATCTTGATGTTGTAATGAGACTTTTTGTACAGTCTCTAAGTGGAGAGGCAAGAAAATGGTTCAAAGGATTACCAAATGGTTCAATCAATGATTGGGATGAATTAGAAAGATAATTCATCCAGATATCGGGTCAAAAGAGAGACCATGGTTATTCTTTAACACAATTTAATGCTATAAAGAAAAAATCAAATGAAAGTGTGAGTGATTTTGTCAAAAGATTTAATAAGTTGTACAATAGTTTTCCAGTCGAAATGAAACCCCCTCCTATTGGAGCAAGGGTTGTTTTTGCTGGTGCATTTGCATCAAATCTCAGTTTTACCTTGAGAGAAAGAAGAGCCTCCACTCTTGAACAGATTCAAAATAATGCCTTAGAAATTGAGGCAAACATGACTACTGCTAGAAAGGTTCAAGACAAAGGAAAAGCTAAAGAAGAAGATTCATCACAAGATCAAAGGATAGATGATATGACTAAGGTCATTAAAAATTTGTCAAACAAATTAGTAAAGATGGAATTAGATAACAAGAAACCTGCACAAAAAAACAGAGGGGTTTTCAACCCCCAATTCAGAAAACAACCCCTACAAATTCTACAAAGAGAAAGAAAAGATCAAGATCAAGTCCAAGCACCTTTATATATAGAGGCAGCTCCATCACATTCTGCTGATAATGATCAAAAAGAAGATGAAGATCAAATTTATGCTGTGTATATGGAAGATGGAAAAATAGAGGAAGAAAGTGAGAAAGAATATGTAAAAGAATGTAAAGAAGTTGATGTCTCATTTTATTAGGAAGAAATGGATGATTATTGCAAACAATTTACTGATTTTATACAAGCAGATTTGCATAAAAAATACAATTTGAGGTCAAAAAAGAGGTTGAGAACTTAGGATGATGAAGAAGAGGAATCATAATTGGTACCTACTCCAATGGTGACTCCACCACAGAAGAATTCAATTAAAAAATCATATAAGGGAAAGCAGCCCATGAATCAAGAAAAATAGAAAGATAAGCAGCAAGCTGAAGCTCCTCAAATAAAATCTAATGACCCATATATTTTGGAGAAAATTGTTACTATTCCTGATCAACATGCTAATTCAATTAAAAACCAAGAAGAACTTGAAAAGTTAACAAAAAAAAATCAAACATTCAATTTTTCTAAAGAATTATAAAAAGTAAAGATTCAAGTGCCACTTCTTGAGTTGGTCAAAACACCTGGTTATTAGAAATAAATTGTAGAGTTTATTAATTTATCTAAGTCTGATGAGGTGGGTGATATAGTGAATCTGCAAGAAGAGAAACCAGTTGTTACTTTTGGAACTCATGTTGAAGAGGTAGATTCTTCTGTTCCACCTTTTTATATATCAGTTCTGTTGCATGATTTCATTTTACATAATTGCATGCTAGATTCTGGAGCATCACATAATCTAATGCTAATGTCCGTGATGAAAGAATTGAATTTACAAATCACCAAACCATATAGAGACCTTTATTCCTTTGATTCAAAAAGGGTGAAGTGTGTGGGTCTTATAAAAGATATGGTTGTTTCCCTGGCTCAAATCCCAGCTAAGAGTATTATGATGGATGTGGTAGTATCAGATATCCCAGCCAGATTTGGTATGTTGTTGTCTAGATCTTGGGGGGAAAAGCTTGGAGGAGTTTTGAAATTGGATTTCACATATGCTATCATTCTTGTTTTTAATGGGGAGGAAAGGAGGTTATACAAAGAAACTAGATTCTTGAAAACTACTACCAAGAAAGATGCAGGTAATTCCCCCATTTATGGCCGAGAGAAGGAGGATCTCTCTTGTTTCATGTTGCATCAAGATGCAGAATTTGCTGAAGGTTCACAAAAGTAGCTCGCTTCAGCCAATGTACATAAAGAGATGTGTTCAAATAAAATTTGGAAGTGTTATTTTGGTGGTGCCTTCTCAAAGGAGGGCACTGGAGCTGGATTCATATTTATATCTCCCGAAGGTAAATTTTTACCTTTTTCCTTCAAATTGGAATTTGAATCTACTAAGAATGTGGCTGAATATGAAGCATTGATTCTAAGTTTGCAAACAACTAAATAGATGGGAATTCAGTTTTTACCTGTTTTTGGTGACTCTAAATTAATCACAAGACAAATTAAGAATTGGTGACAGACTAAACATCCCAGATTGAGATCTTATAGAAATGAGGTGTGGGATTTAGTTGAGAATTGTTTTGAGGCTTTTAATTTACAGTTTATTCCAAGGGAAGAAAACAGAATGGCAGATTCATTGGCAGTTGCAGCTAGCACATTTAAACCACCAATCAATCCTATATTGAGATATGAAATTGAATTGAGATACATGCCTTCTATCCTTGATAATGTAAAACATTGGCATTTTTTTTAGGATGATGAACAAATTAATCAATTTTTAACAATGATTGGAAGTTTCGAAGATAGTCAAATTTATTTAGAAGTTGATGAAAGTGGTCAAAGTGATATGTCCAAAAATATGAAACATTCAATTGGTGATCAGAAGACAATTCAATTGAAAGATAATATTTTTCCCAGAGACCTGGTACCTCTTGAAAGATTTTTTGATGCTAATGGTGTGTCAATGAACCAGAAAAAAAGTATCCCAAGATGAAGAAATGGAGGACTGCAATTTAGGGACTCAACATGAGCCTAAATTAGTCAAATTGTTTAGAGGAGTTCCTAAGGAGTACAAAGAAAGGTATGTACATATTTTTAAACAATTCATGGATGTATTTGCATGGTCATATGAGGATTTGAAAACTTATGATTTGGATATTATTCAACATAAAATACCACTGAAAGATGGGGTTAAACCACACAAGCAGAAGCTCAGACAAATTAACCCACTATTGCTGGCTCTAATTGAAAAAGAGGTGAAAAAAAATTTTCAAGCAAAAATCATAGTTCCACTAAGATATTTAGATTGGGTTTCAAATCTAGTACCAATCAGGAAGAAAAATGGAGAGATACGATTATGTGTGGATTTCATAAATTTTAACAGAGCTTCCTTAAAAGACAACTATCCTTTACCCAAGATGGATTTTGTTTTGCAAAAAGCAACAGGAGCATTCAGGTTATCCATGGTTGATGGTTTTTTTGGGTATAATCAGGTGGTTGTGGAGAAGGAAGATTAGAAGAAGACTGCTTTCACCACACCTTGGGGAACATTCATGTATGCCAAGATGCCAATTGGCCTCATGAATGAAGGAGAAACTTTCCAAAGAGAAATGGATATTTCTTTTGTGGGTGATAAATTTGTAGTTATTTATCTTGATGATGTTACTATTTTTTTAGGTTCTGATGATGAACACTTAGAGCACTTGAAGAAAGCTTTCTTGAAATGCAGAAAATTTGGATTATCATTAATTCCCAAGAAATATTTGTTTGCTTTAGAAGAAGGTAAGTTTTTGGGTCACATAGTTTCAAAACAAGGAGTAAAGATTGACCTTGCAAGGGTTAAAGCTATACAGACAATTCTACTACGTAGAAGTAAAAAAGACATCCAAATTTTTCTGGGAAAAATCAAATTTCTGAGAATATTTGTTCCAAATTATGTTGAAATTGTCAAGAGAATAACAAATATGTTAAAAAATAATGCGGAAGTAAAATGGGACAAAGATGCAAGAGAATCATTCAGTAGAATTAAAGAAGCTCTCCAAGAAGCTCCTGTCTTCATCAGTCCGTATTACTTAAAACCTTTTCAAGTCTTCTCATTTGCATCATCTTCTACTATTGCTGCTGTATTATTACAAAAAAATGAAGAAGGTAGTGAACAACCTATAGCCTTTTTCAGCAAAGTCCTCAGAGATGCAGAGCTGAAGTATAATATCCTAGAAAAACAGGTATATGATTTAGTAAAATCATTAAAGGCTTTCAGAACTTATATAATTCATTCTCAAATAGTAGCATATGTGCCTAATTTTGTTGTAAAGGATGTGCTAGTACAGAGTGATGTGGAAGGAAAAACAAGAAAATGGATTTCCAAAATTCAGGAATATGACTTGGATATCAAACCAAAAAAGTTATTCAAAGGACAGGGACTAGCCAAATTGCTGACAAAATCTAATTTCCAAGCTTTGGGAATTAGTTTACTTGCACCTGTAGATGAAGTGACTGAAGAAACAGATCAGATTAATACAAAGTCAGCAATTAAGTACAAATTTCTTTGTTCAGGCTGGTATAAGGATATCATTCATTATCTTTGTTTCCCTTCTTGTCCTCCTTCAATAAACAGAGCTAAGTACAGAGCTCTGAAACTTAAAGCTCAACCTTATGTTATAATTGAAGCTAAGTTGTATTGGAAATATCCTGCTGGTGTATTGCTGTTATGTTTGATAGAAGAGGAAACCATGGAGGTGATTAAAGAATATCATGAATGCTTGTGTGGAGGTCACTACAGCTGGAAGGTAACTGCTCATAAGATTCTTAAATTAGGTTTTTATTGGCCCTCTTTATTTTCTGATGTATACAGAACTGATAGAAGTTGCCAAAAATGCCAATTGTTTGCAGAAAAAAAAATGCTAGCTCCTTTACCGCTTCTTCCCGTATTTATTGAAGAACCTTTCAGAAAATGGGGATTGGATTTCATTGGAGAGATGAATCCACCATCAAGTGGGAAATTTAAGTGGATTCTAACTGCTACTGATTATTTTAAAAAATGGGTAGAGGCAATTCCTACTAGAAACGCAAACGATTTGGTTGTGATGAAGTTTTTGGAGGAGAATATTTTCAGTAGATTTGGATGTCCAGTAAAAATTGTAACAAACAATGCTCAGGTTTTCAATTTAGTCAGATTCATAAATTTTTGTCAGACTTATAATGTAATATTATCCCACTCTACAGCATACCATCCTCAAGGAAATAAATTAGCAGAATCATCTAATAAAACATTGGTGAAAATATTGAAGAAAACAATCAATGATAATCAAAAGGATTGGGATTCAAAGTTGATCTTTTTTTTATGGGCAGTAAGGATGACTACTAAAAGATCCATTGGTAAGTCTCCATATGAATTGGTATATGGTGCTCAGGCTCTATTTCCTACTCAGCCAGCAAGACCAGTAATTTATTTTCTTCAAGACTCTCAAGGGGAACCTAATGCCTTTATCAGAAGACTAAACCAGGTGATAGAATTAAATGAAAGCATAAATAAATTCAAAGACAATTTGATCATTTATCAGGAGAAAATGAAAACTATTTTTGACATAAAGGCAAGAGAAATCATGTTTCAGACTGGAGATCTGGTATTAAGATGGGATACCAGGAGGGAAGAGAAAGGAAAACATGGCAAATTTAATCCTTTATGGTATGGTCCTTACAAAATCTCTGAAGTCAGATCAAATAACACTTTCATGCTGGAAAATATTGATGGAGAAGTAGTAGAACTACCTGTAAATGGGCAGTATTTGAAACATTATTTCCAGCACTAAAAGCAGTTAGTTTACTACTGTACATATTCAGTTTCCTCTCACTATATATTTCTCATCAAGAAATTTTTGACTCCATGCCCGAAGTGAAGGAACTAATCTGCGGGTTCTTAGTGGTTCGTGGCAAAAAAAACTATCACCAGGTGGAGCCAGATGTTTTGGATCATATTCGTATCCTTTTAGTTTTCAAATATTTGAAAAAATAAAAATATAAAATGTGCGAAAATATGTTAAAGTATCGAATTCTTATACTTTAGCATGAAAAAAAAATATTTATGTTCATCAAAGTTTAAGTTAAAGTTTAAACATTTAAACTTTATAATTGTGGGTCTGGTATTAAATGTTAAATGGTGATTGGTTTGAATGGTGGAAAGTGTTGGTCATTAAAATATTTATCAAGAAGCCCAACCCGTGGGCACAACTAGCACACCAGATACCATGAGGAGTGCCTCCGTAGTTGACTGGGTTGACTGTGGGGACAAAAGAGATCAACGGCAGAGATTGAATGTGGGGGCACCAGCCGAAGTTTTCCTCCGTACCCCGAGAGCCCCCGAAGTGACGTAAGACGCTGAGTTGGTCACAACTATCTTCCACGTCAAGCAGAGTTAACGACTTGTTCGTGCATCTTGTCAGCATTTAATTTAAAACCCGCGCCACCTATTTAAAGAATTTTTTGTCTATTTTTCAAAATTACTTGTGAATTGCTGCGCTGCACCCCATTTTAGCTTTTGGCCACCTGTAATATTTGACCACCCTGTAAACTGTTTTCCACGTAAGCTTTTAACTATGGCTAAATGGTTATCCCTATCAAGTTCAACCAGCCATATCCCTCTCATGGATACTGAGAGGGATATTCAAGATACCCTCTGTTCAGTAATTCACCTCCCCTTTTACCAGCAGTTATCTTGAATGCTAATGCCTCCCCTATGTATTTTGCCATGGTCAAATCTAGAGTCTTGTCTGCATGCATTCCTAAGACCCACCTTTTCCTTGAATTCATCTGTTGGTTTGTATCCATTATGTATCCAGGGAAGTGTTATGTCATGAATTCCCAAGGAGAAAATGATTTTCAGGTGTCTACCCTTTTAATCCGTCGAGCCCTGTGCTATCCTGAGTAAGAGTCATCCATTCAATTTTCTGACGATTCACTGGTTCAGTATTATGATAACCTTGTGGGAGAAGAATTCAATCAGTTCATGTTTCATTTGAAGCCTCACATGAAGCAGTTTTAGCCAAATTGCAAGGAGTTTGATATGGGGGTTTTTGATGTTGAGAATCGTCCAGTATTGAGTCATATTTCAAAAATTCTGGGTAAGGATGATGATACTATAGTGGATAAATCAGTTCTAGGAATGTTTTCCATGATGATGAAGCCAGGAATGGTGCTGGATATTCCATCATATTAGCAGGAAGCAGTCAACTCATAGCTGATGAGCCTCTCATTAACAAGTTCCTTTAAATTTACCTCATTAATTGTATATTTGTTCTTATACCAGAATGTGGAAGAATTCATGCATTTAGGTCTAAATATTATGGATGTAAATAAAAGAATACAATCAGTGATATTCTGGACAGATGTAGTTATAAGGGAGAAAAATGAGGTTGGGTTGTTTGATTTTGCTAGTTATTACATGCCAATTGCATACAAAATATTGAATGGTAGTCCTCCTCCCTGTTTCCTACCTAAATCTCAAGACTTTTTGCATTTATGAAACAATTTTAAATATGGAGACGGGTTTTTTTTTGAGGAATATTCTGAAATAAGGCTATATGGAGCAAGTGTTGAGCCTTACAGACTCCCAACATTTGTGCCAATGAGGATTTTTGCTTTAGATTATATTAGACAGAAGCTAAATGTTGATCGGGTTCATTTTGTGCCTATGAAGAAAGGACACATGTATAAATTACCCATGGTTGTAGGCCCTTTCATAGTAAATATGAGATAGGTATTTAATGAAGTAACAAAAATGTTAGATGACATGCATATGCTACTAAAAGAAATTTGGGCTTATGACCCATATAGTGTGATTTCAAATAGAATAATTGAGAATGGGTACTCTGATTTCATTCTTGAAAGTAGGCCAGAACAAGAGAATATAGAATGTAAATATGTGAAGAAATAATTAGATGCTAGCATTCAAACTCCTATTATAGTAGAGAAAACAGCTAAAAGAACCAAGGAAATGGTGATTGATCTAGATGATGAGGAGCAGGGAGCCATGAAGAGAACAAAAATTACTGAAGAGCCTGCATCCACTTCTCCTAGTTTTTCTTTGCATTTGGGAGAAGAACAAAATGCTCCTGCCTCACCTAGGAATCATGAAGCATGTCATGAACAGGTGCCCTTGATTAAACAGATGTTTTCACAAATTGAAGAAAGAAATTAGAGGATGAAGGCCAGCATGGAGGCCCAAGCTGAACATCAAGTCACTACTGAGCAAACAAGATTGTTAACTGTGATGGATCTTGAAAAAGATCAGTTTATAATTTCCCTCTCACATCCTACAAATATGTCAATTGGTTCTTCTAGCAATTTCAATATTGTTAATGTGACTGTGGATGTTAAAAATATTCCTCTAATAGATAAGATGAACTTGCATATGCAAACAGGTCAATTGATTGTAATTGACCTCACAAAGACTAATGCAATGGCGATAAAGGCAGAGAATATGTTGGGTAAAGTAATTAAACATTTGAAATTAGAGAAGGCTAACTCAACAGCCTTAACAGTTCAAAATGAAGAATTGAAGAAGATCATTATAAAAATTGGAGTAGACACCAGTGATAAGACTGTTGTGAATAAATTCATGCAAATTGCTGAGGTAGATATATCTACATTAAGGAAGAAATTGAAGTTACCTTCTGGTGAGCATTAAATGGCTTCAGAAGTTACAGAGGTAGATAAGGAAAAGGAAAAGTTGTTGTAGCAACTCATGCAGAAAGATGAAGAACTATCCAAAATAAAGCAGACTGCAATTTCATTGCAAAATCATATTGATAATCATAACTGTACTTTTGTTTTTCCTACAGGAAATGAAGATCCTCAAGCACAGATTGTTCACTAAATACTGAGTTGCAGATGGTTGAAAGAGATCGAAAGAGGGCTCAAACAGATCTGGAGACTGCAATAAAGTTGATGAAAGTCCTAAAAAATGAAGTTGACAAGTATAAAATGAATTTCTAACATGCTGAAGCTGAGATTAAAAATATCAAAGAAAGACTGAAAGGAAATCTATCATTGATACAAGCTAAATATATCATTTGGACTGATATCATCTCAGAAATGAAATCTAATTGGTGTTTCCTGATGATAATTGCACAAGAGAAAAGCCTTATTTTAGAATGTGAAGAACCAATCATGTCTGATAAGCAAAAGGCAATTAATAGAGCCATTTGGGCCAGAAGATTCATTGATTATATTAATTCTAAATCAGATCAGGAGTTAGAAGATATGATATGTAGGACAAAATGTTATATGAAGTAGAAATTAATAAAATGATTGTCAGAAATGATCTCAGAAAGGCTACAGAAAAGAAGCTGATGGAAATCAAGGAAGCAGTAATTCAGTTTGATAAGTCTTTTGATAAAATGACAAGAGTAGGCTTGGCATCATTTTGGGGAGCCGAAGGAAATATTTTGCCATGGAGCTCTTATGTGAATTTACTGGTGATGACAAAAAGAAAAGTTGACAACAGGCATGAAAAGACTCATGTACTTAAAGGAGAGACAATGGTCAACTTCTTTCAGATACATTTTCAACTCTTGTGGATGGTAAAAACTCTTTTCTCAAAAAGGCCTTCTTATGATCGAATTACTGCATTCAGATTGGAATAACACAATCTAACACATTCATCTAGAACGAAGGTAGAAATATGTAAAAAGTGCAGAGCTTGGACAATTGAATTTCCAAAAGGATCATCAGCAAAGAAAGAAAAATCAGTTGATCAAAGAAATGAAGCCACGTCATCAGCGATTCCTATAGATTAGGATATTTATTTCATGTTATTTTCTGAAGATAATGTAATTGTAACAAGACATTTTCAAGGCATGTAATAGACAGCCTTCGAAGTCTTGAAATAGTTTTGGTAGTTAAGATTGGTTTACAGCAGTTCCAAACTGCTTTTTACCGTATTTAATGTAATTTTCAGGAGCAAGAAAGGTTCCGAGTTTTTGACCTCCAGACTGTTAGGGTCCCGTGATTTGGCAGATTGGCAAGCCAAATGACAGGGTAACATCAAACCAAATTTGGAGTCCTAGGACCTAGCCTTCGTGGACTCAAAGAGGGCTCTCTCTATTTGTGCAAAGGATGTAAACTTGTTTGCTTTCTATGTATTTGATTTTAGGCTAGTTGTTAAGTATGTTTTGGTTTGTTTTAGGTTTTTTGAGGGAGAACTGATCAAAGGATAACTAGATAAAAATTTTGTCAGATCAACTTGGCTATGGGGTCGATAAGGTCGAGACTGCCTCAAAGGGTGGACAAGGTATATTGCAGGGCCTATTTGATCGAGATAAATGGATTCTTTTAGGTGAAATGAAATGAAATAGACACTAAGTTTGTGAGAGACAAAGAGGTTTTAAGCATAAATAGTTTTGCATCAAACATTCATGTGGTAGGGCTAACCATTAATCACTCTAAATGAAACTCAAATTGATAGATGCATAAAATAAACATTCAGGTGACACATAGAAGTATAAGACCCTCTAACTTTGGGAAAATCACCTTCAGAATTTTGGGAAAACAAATGAGACAAACTAACAACTCAATCTATGAAGAGGGAAATCCTAAACATCTTATTTTGAGCTATCAGGAACTTTGAAATAAGATTGCAGAGCCTAGGCAAAGGGCAAGATCGAAACAAGACCTCTTTGGTTTAACTAGGACAATCAAATATTCAGAGAAAGGTTTCAGTGATGGGGTTTTGGTTAGCTATGATTAAGCAGGGCATACCATGAATCATACTAGATACCTTACATAATAACCATTAATGAATTTGATAGCAAGTTCTTAGGGTATCAGAGAGTAGTTAAGAATTCTTTGGCATAACCAAGAAAGAAGAAAAACATAGAAGCTGTAATGAATCAGGAAAATTGAGGTGCCTCCATGGGCATGTCTCAAATATATTCTTTACTGACCTACAGCAAGCAAGAAGCATGAAAACATGTATGATAAACTAAGGAAACATAACAGATAAGGAACACTATATCATTCACCAAGCCATGGAATCCTACAAACAGTCCTCTTCCACCATCCAAGTCAAACAAGAAATCATCCACTTCATGAGACAAAGTATTTCTTCAAAGCTTGTACTACTATGTATTGCTCTATAACATCAAGTTAAGCCTCTTGTTACAATGAAATCTCTTGGAATATATAGGGCAAAGAGAAAGAAACTATCCAAGAGCATCCAAAAGGCCATTGGCTTATTACAAATATCTGATTTTGTACTTAAGGCTTTGCAAAGCCCAAGGCACAAAATATCTTCAAAAATATCTATAAAATTATAAAAAAGAAAATAAAATTGACTTTACATGACTGAAAAGTGCTAAAAAAGGCTTAACACACATTTGGATGAGAATCTTCAGAAATTTGCCTTTTTTGCCAAAATGCTACAGGAGCATAGCAACAAAAAATTTCCTGTATTGCAAAGGACTTTTGAGGGATTTACTAATGTCAAAACGAGGACCGTGATGGTGCGTTGGAAAGCCCTAGATGTCTAATTTCTGTAACTACTTGATTTTTCCCAAACTGATGCCGGGAAGTCTGTCAAACACTGAAGTTAGTGAAACAAACCAGAAACGTAGCCCTTGTATGGGATATGGAGGCAAGTAGTTAAAAATGATCGTTATTTCAGAACCAAACACTTTTGATCTGAAATGCCTATGGATTATCTGCCCCTAAATTTAATCTCATCTGCACTATTTCAGGATTATGATACTTCCTATAAATTCCATGGCACAGAAAAATTAGCTAAAACACAAAACAAAATCATGCTGTAAAATTTGCTCAATTTTGGTGAGTAAGCTCTTTTATTCTTGAAGAATGTAAGAAGTTGAGCGATTTCAAGCCTGCTCAGATAGCGCCTTTCTCTCACTTTTTCTACCGGCACCTTGCAGAAGTGATTTTCACTTTTTAGCTTTTCCAAAGAATGGGTTCAATTTCTTTTGTGGTGCCCAACAGACTCTTGAAAAAGATATCCTGTCTTGGATTTCTCTGTTTCAACTGTTTGTTATTTCTTCACCATTTTTTGTTTTTATTTGGCTAATTTGTTGATATATTGATCCCACCACACAATGTCTTTCTTCTGATGCCTCCTGTGCAAAGCTGTTCACAGTCCCACGTGCTTATTGTCGCTTTTCTTGCATCACCAAATTCCCAACGATATACCAAGCTTGACTCGTGCTTGTAGGCTTTGCATTTGGAGTTCGGCCTACAAACGTCATAGCTAATGGACCACTCATTGTTTAACATTTTGCATTGCAGAACATATGAGGTCCTTGGACCTTCTAGATCATCTTTATGTCGCTGACTTGCTTTGCGCCAAAAGACCAAGAATTCTCTGTAGCTCATCATCGCACCTCTATCCGTATGATGTCAAACTCTTTCCTTTTTCATGACCACTGCCACCCTCTTTACCCTTGCCTTGGATATTCCTGTCCTTTTTCCTTGCAAAACTAACATTTTCCATGGCATTTTCTTACTTGCCTTGTGATTACAATGTGGAGTGATTTTCTTCTTTGTGTATTTGGTGTTTTTAGGCTTCACCACTTTTGGAGGAAGAGGCATAGCCCCTTGCCTAGGAGAGGTAGCTATCACATGCTCTTGGTTGTGTTGAGGAGAAGAGAGAGGAGGTTTCATTACTTGCACTTGCTAAACTTGGTCCTTTACTCTACTGCCTCCATCATCATCTGCTCTAGCTTCACCTTTGTCACTGTTTTCTTCATTGTTTTGAGTTTTTTTAGGGTTGAAAGCTTCATCATCTTTTTATGCTGCTTGACCATCTTTACTGTATGCCTGTAGACTGCCTTGTTTACCCTCATCTCTGTCTTGAATTTTTTGAGGGCTGCCTTCATTAGGACTTTGCATGCTGCAATTATCTTCACTATTTTCTTTAGCCTCTGTGTGTGGGCTGCCACCATGGTCACCACTTTGCTGGGAGGCACTTTTTTCACTGTCTCTTTTCTTGGTTTCATGACTTTGTTGAGGACTATGGTGTTCCTCATCAGTGCTTTGAACATTTTCCTTTTGCTCTTCATCACCACTAGCTTGCTGCTCTTCATCATCACTACTTTGCACCTCTTCCTCCTCACTGTTTCCTTGCTCATTTTCACTGCTTTGTTTTCCTTCATCATCACTAATTTTCTACTCATGGTCACTGCCCTGTTTGTCTTCATCATCACTAGTTTGCTGCTCATGGTCACTACCTTGAGATTTGTAACTTGGTTCATGTTCACTAATTTTCTTAGTGTCCCCATGTTCCTCATCACCACTAACCTCATGCCTACTTTCAAAAGACTACTATTTTTCACTGTCAATCATGGTTGGTGTTTTCCTTTGAGGAGTATTTTGACTTGATGGAGGAGAGACATAGTGAGTGGAGGGTGAGGAGGATATGTGAGATGGGCCATGAGATGAAGAGGCAATGGAAAAATCTGGATGAGAAATGAAAGTCTCCCAAGACACTCCTTTCTTTTCAAGCTGGTGAAGGATGATGATTTTGATGAGAGAATGATGGAAGAGACTAGCTTTTTGCTGAGCAGGAGGTCTCTTTTGAATAAGGGAGGACATCTTGTCTATCCTCTTGTAGAGGAAGAAAGGCAGGTTCAGCAATTGAGTTCTTGTTAAATGCATGAGAATCCTGATGTGATAAGAATAAATCCGGGAAAACCTCCCTTCACATGTGAAATATTTCATGATGACTCTCATGAGGGGGGCATAACTGCTCAATAAGTGAGAAAAAGGGAATATAGCTTGGCAATCATCCTGATGGTCTAGTTTTAAGAAAGGTTTATAGTGATTCAGATCTAGGTATGCTTGTTTGAACCACTTTTCTCCTATATAGGGGATCTTAGTTGCTTTGGAGATAGCCCTAGGAGTGAGTTTAAAGTCCAGACCTGCTAAGTGGACATGCTTTCCTTGCAGCCTCAGGGCGAAAAATTGTGTTAAGGGAGGGTAATTTGTGACCTCCCGGACTTTTTGGAAAAAATCAAGGCAACCCACCTCATGGAAATTAAAAATAATTGAAGGGGATTCATTTACTTCTTGAGTTGTAACAGGCTCAAATATTTTATGAAATCCACCCTTGCTGACTTTATTTGGAGGCATTTTTCTTTTGATACCCTTCGTTAAATTACCAAAACAAATGTTCAAATGATCACTAAAATAGGCCCTCAATCAAACCCTGTTTTCCTCTTTGTGAGACTGAGTGTTGTCTTTAGTTGGCAAACAAGTTTTTGTTAAGTGACCACAAATTTGTGTCTTTAGTACACCCCTTTAAACTGAACATAAGCCTTTCCTTCTTCAATCAATGTCCCTTGCTTTTTTTAGCAAACAAGATAGGTTTTGAGAGTAAACTAAATTTTATCCCTTAACTTATAACAACAAGCCCCTTGACAATGAACCTTCCTCCTCTATCATTGTTTCTCTGTATCTTAATAAATATGACAGTTTTTAAGAGTAACTGTGTTTTTCTTTAAGCACTGGCAAACCAGTTTTTTGATCTTGAGTAGAGGACTATTTATCTCTTTAGCACACAATTGTTCTTCTTTGTTTGACAAACAAGTCTTTGCAAACAAACAAACTTCTATGTAAAACTGTGATTATCCTTTTACCCTCAATCACTATTTTCCTTTAAACTACGATATCAAATTTTCCCTCAAATCAAAAACTTGGCTGAGACAAATAGTAAATACCTCTTGCAAAATGCATTGGTTGCTTTGGAGATAATTTGACTGTGAAAAAATCTAACTTGAGATGGAATGGAGGCTGTTTGAGAGGCACTATGCTCCTGTGCACAGGCGCGTAGCGCCTGCACTCTATTTTAAACGCTGTCGGGTCGGGTCTTAGGTGCTTACTGAACGCCAGATGGGCTAGTCGGTTGACACACACACAGGCACGTCACGCTGTGTGTAAAATTCTATGTAAAGACACTACAGGCATGTCGCGCAAACCTACAGGCACATCGCGTCTTCAAACTTCTGCCAATTGCTCGCTCGGGGTTTGAAAAAATGTTTTTTTCTTTTGTCTCTTTGCAAAATGGAAATGAACTTTGACTTGAGAGCTTTATAGCTCCTTTTTAAAAATGTTTCTGAACGCCTTTTCTCCCTCCTTTTGGTATTTGCAAAATTTTCTTTTTTAAACAGGAACTTGCCCAAATTTTTATCCATTGAAAAATTTTCTCCTCAACACTTTACCCCTGTGTGATTGTCAACTGAAAAGGCTTACAAAAACATCACTATTACAGCATCTCAACATCATAAGGTAAATCCATAGTTTTATGAAGTGATGAGGGTCTTTAAAAAAACTGTGTTGGTCTTTGTTTGTTTACAAAGATGTCACCATAAAAACACTACTGCAGCCATCTTAAAACCACTATGCCAATGCACTGTTTGTGAAGCAAGGAGATCCTTTAAACCATGATTTGACCTACTGATTGTTTTCCAAGGAGGTCATCCTTTTTAAAACTACTACTACAGCCTCCTGAAACCATAATGAAAACCTACTGTTTTATGAAGAGAAGGAGGTCCTAAAACCATGTGTTTTCTCCTTTTGCTTGTTTACCAAAGATATCAACTTAAAACATAAAGAGCTTATCTTTATCATACAGTGTGCCTTTTTGTCCTTTCGAAGGTGGCCTTTCAAACTTGAAACTTGAATTTATCCTCTGATTTAAAACACCTAAAAATGCAGATTTCTTGTATCCACCAAGAATTGGTCTCCTACATCTCTGTTTTACCTTTGAATAGGCTGATCCATATGATATGTGAGCCCAAATGTTTATTTAAAGTCATTGTTGGACCTTTAGCTCATGATGAAGGGGGACCTTCAAACAATGAAAGTTCACCTATTCTTAAAAATGTGCCCTCTGTCTTTTAAATGAGGTGAGAAAATAACCTTTGGCGCTTGCCCTTTATTCATCACTTGGAGGGATTAATTCTTGATAAACCATAATGAATTTGTCTAAAAACAAGAATGCCCTTTTCTACATAAATCATCTGGGTGGACTATCTCTTTATATCAGTTTCAGAAGTCACTTTAAACAGAGCTTGGTCTACCTCCTTGGCCATTTAGATGAGGTTGCTTTAATCAAAATTATAACCTCTGATTTATCCTTTGAAGGAGGCTTTCATAAACATGAGAACAGAGGCCTTTTAGCACCATCATGTCACTCTTTAGCTTTTGATGTGGAAGAGGCCTTTAACCTATAAACTCTCATTTGTTTCACCACTATTCTTCAACTAGGCTTTCCAAAAGAAAACATTCTTAAACATAATTTTAAACCCCACTATGCATTCTATGTTCATCTTTGGAGGAGGTGGCACAAAACAGCCTCTGAAGTCACTTGAAACATTGTTGACCCTCTGCTTGTTTGTGAAGGAAGCCACATCATGTGTTTCTAACCCTCTACTTATCATTGAAGGAGGTTCCATCATGTGTTTCTAACCCTCTACTTATCATTGAAGGAGGTTATCAATAAACACAGGATCTTCAGCTATTTCAACATTGTTCCTTTGTATGTTTGTTTGAGGAATACTAATAGGAAACAAAGTGAAATTTTGCCATTTATCATTGATAAAATCACTTTAATCTAATGCCCTCTTTCTTTATAAGGCCCTTTCTATGGTGTATATCCCTTTTGTAAAATATCACTGTGAAATCTAGACCAGAAGCAATGTGATTGGTATATGGAGAGTGTTCACTGCTAAACATCATTGAATTAGCTTTTCCCTTGACTGTGTTTTCAGAGGTACATTGAAACTGCCTTTGACTAGTGTTCACATCCTAGTTTCAAGGTAACATAAGAAGTAGTTGTCTTCTTATGCCCTACATGATGATGCCCTTTGGAAAGATTATGCAGCACTGCTTTTGGAGGAGATTATGGAGCACTGTTGATCAACATCACTCAGTCTTTTGTGTTCATTTGATTTGAGGAATGATCTCTGCTCTTCAGGCAGCCTTTGGATTTAAACCATGTACACCTGCTACTCTTTAATTTATAGCTATCCATTTGATTATTGAAGGAAAAATATTTCAGTATGAGAAACTTGTTCAGTTGATCCTTTGCTCCCATTTGCACACTGATAATCATTCAATTACACCCCTGCAGAGATGTAAAAACATATGCTTTTGAACCTTGGAGAGCTCCTTTGGTGTTTCATGGACATTTCGCCTGATCTAAGCATATTTCTTCAGACAGTGAACATCCTCATCTTTTCCTGATTTGAATCTTTGTTTAACTCCTTCTTAAATGAGACAAAGTGACCTCTTAGTGGTGTGCGACCTATGGATAGATTAAGGCTTATTTTGCGAAATAGGGAAAGATTCATGGCTGACTGGTACTAGACATAGGATTTTTGGCTTAGGATATCTTAGCCAAGGAAAAACTCCCTAAACACCACTATCTAACTTAGAGACAATAGTAACAGATTCTGAGTGTTTTCTTAGGCATGATCAGATTGTCATATGACAAGATGATCAGGGATAGAGGAGCAGACACTTTGTCAACTTTAGGATAGTAAATGGCATGAAAAACAAGGGAAAATGATAGCAGAGAAGTGAAGTTATGATATCTATAGACATGGAGACTTTGCTGAAGCGAGATATGACTTGAAAACTGAATATTTTTCTTATCATAGGCTAATAGGGAGGGTTAGGAGGACAAAAATTTGTTTGGGGTGTTTTCTAGATGGAAAATTGACATATTGAGATTAGCTTCTAGAAAAATCAGCTGAGGAAACTAGTCATCAACAACAGGTAAAAAATACTGATGACTAACAGTGGCTCCATTTGGGGAGGGCAGCTCCTTTTCAGGAGGTGTTCAGAATTGTAGATCTCTGGCTTATGAAGACCAGTGCCTTATTCATTGGTGAAAATTTATCTCTTTCTTGATGCTATTTCTAAAAATTGACAGTGATTAGCATCAAAGTCATCTCTACCTACCCAGCTATATTTCCTAGCATTTTTTCTTCTTTAGGTGCGCTTGGACTAGCAACCCTTTGACATGATATTTTTGAAAAAAGGAAAACTATCTACTTCTACACTTATAACTTCTAGGAGTTCAGATTAAACTGATGAACTCCTTTGATTTATCTACCTATGCTAGATCGACTATCAATGTTAAGCTATTTGACAGGATTTTATTAACTAAACTAAAACATGAAAATTGAAAAATGACCAAATCAGGATTATATGGTCTGATTTGTCATGAGTTTGTGGCATAAAAGACAAGTTGCACACAAATATTATTTTTGCACAAAATGAGGTTTAGAAAAATCAAGGCAAGGATACATAGTTTGTTTTTCATCCCTATTTTCCTCTTTGGTTTTGTTTTGAGCGTGTGGAACCAGTATCTTTTCCTAATCTACATTCTTTGACAAGTCAAGCTTACACATTTTGACTATCACTTCTTTCACTAACTTATCAGCAATCAATTTAAAACATGTTCAACTATGATTAGGCTAGATAACTGAACAAGATATCTTTTGAGCATTAGTAGTGGAATTTAGACTTGCGCACTTTCAGTAAGACTATTTTTTGAACATGGGGCTTTTCTGCTATTTTCTAAAACTGCCCTCTTTTCAACTTTTCTACTGTTTTTGTATTTTCTATTTTTTGATTTATTTCTTCAAACAATTTAGAACTGAAAATATGCTCACAAGACTAAGCTTATTTTTCACACCTGTCTATCTATCCTAAGATTCTAACCTATACACAACATACATTCATTTAGTGAAATCTATTTTCCAACAAAGCCAATCAAGCAGATGATTCCATGAGGGATTTAGTTTTAGCTTTTTTAGAGTGCTGAAGAAATGAAAAGGCCACTTCCACTTTGCTTGTTTTCGAATAGTAGTGCCTAAAATTTTTCTCACTCTTTGCAATAGGCTGTTCTGGGCGGAACACACTACTCCTTTAGATTTCTCAAGGAAAACAACAAATGGATCTTGGAATAATACCTGATCTAGAGGATTTGATATATAGGCTTCATTCAGGACTACTCTTTCTTCCACTTGGCTATATTTGGGACTCTCCTAGGAAAGAAAATCTTCCCCTTGCTCATGATCACTTGAACTATCAAACTCATCATATATTGTAGTGTAGTCTTTTTCCAAGCTGATGTGTTCTGATTAAGTGGACTAAAAACTGTGTGAATTTCATCATGTTGACGAGCAGGGATACACTTTGGCAGTAAATCCTCTTGAGAGGATAGTGTGACCACCCTTATGTGATTATCAACCTTTATTTCTTCATCTGAAATTTGTAACTCAAAAATGGAACTTTGTGGCTGAAAATCTGGAGTTAAGGAGGATTCCATGTCCAAAATGATTTCCTTAACCATTTCAGGAAAAGGCTTCTCATTTACAACATGCTCAAGAATTTCATCATCCTCCTCAACCTCATCATCAAAGCTGAAAGGTTGTTGATTTCCAATTATGGGAACGTTATTTCTGATGGACTGAAGTGAAGTAGAGCAAAGAGTCAGAGACTCTTCACTTACTTCTAAACTCTCAAGGCTCTCCTCATCAATGTCATAGGTGACCTGTATTGGCTGCTTACTTTTTTCAACCTGATGATAATGAACTTCATCCCACAAATCAACTGTTGATTGCTCTGCAAGGTTAGTTTTTGTTTGGATATCATAATCATCAACATATTGATCAAACCTTGGAGAATAATTAATATAAGTAATGTCACCAGCCATGCATATTGGAATATCAGATTTCTTCTCTTCAATTTGATTTACAAATCTATTTTTTGACTCATGGTATGCAAGATTAACAGGAGAAAGATCAGAAAATTTTTGGTCATATGAAGTTGTATAGGTTTTCTGCATGTTTATAAGTTGATATATTTCCTCTTCAGTTAAAAAGGGAGGCATTTTCATCTCTCTTTGGATATAACTACAATAATCCTCTTTCTCTTGGGAAAGCTGATTTGGAGGATGAATGTCTTTTTGGGCTTCACCTATGAGAGACGATGAATCATCACTTGTTCCTTTAGAGAGATCCCGTGGGTTCTCTTTCATATCTTGATTGTTTTCATCTTCAATCAATTCTTTGTGATGTTGAGGATAGTTAGCATGTAATTCATGAGTTGCTTCTGATAGATTTTCAGGAGGCCAATTTGCTCGTATGAACTCAAATGACTCAAAGAATAAAGGTAGAGATCCTACAGGTTTTGATTTTTCTTCTATTTTAGATTTGAATTCATCCTCAATCAACTCTTCTTGATGTTTGGGATAATAAGCATGGGATTCATGAGTTTCCTCTGATAGATTCTTAGGAGGCCAATTTGCTTGTATGAACTGAAATGACTCAAAGCATAAAGGTAGAGATCCTACAGGTTTTGATTTTTCTTCCATTTCAGATTCTGTGATTTCAAGATGGCTGATAAATTATTTAGAGCATTCCTCTTTGTTCTTATTTGCAACTTTCTCTTTTGGCACATTTTGTTTGTTATTCTTGTCTTGTAATGGTTGAGTGTGTTCCTCCCAAGGAAAAAGTGTAGGTTGGTTTGAATAAGTAGTGTTATCCTTAACTTTATTTCTTTCTCTTTTCCTGTCAAGTAGATGCATCAGTTTGCTGAATATATCTACCAATTTTTCCAACTTTTCCACTATGTTCTCACTTGGATCCATATTTTTTTACCGGAAAGAGTTACAGTGTCCTTTCAACCAATCTAGAGTTTTCTACCAGTGGAGTCTTTTGGTCTATTGAGAGCTGTGGAGTCGCCAGGTGGAAGATTTGAACTTTTCTGTCCACCATCAACATGATTGGGATCGCTGAATGCATTCCCAGTTGATTTTATAAGGACTAGTGGAGTAATAGGCCTATTGGAGGCTAGTGGAGTCGCCAGGTGGATGTTTTTAGTTGTTTTGAGGGTATATGTGCATGGTCCACCACCAATACTGACAAAAACCAATCTGAGGATGTTTTGGGGTTTTTCTGAGTTTCTTTATGTAGCCCTAAGCTTTGTAAGAGTGTTCTATAGCTGAATCATCATTTTTCTAAGATGGTGAAAGAGCTAGTTTCTACTCTTCAGACAACACTTAAGTTTTCTAAGTTTGACTAAGATCTTGAAAAGTCCTAAGGGATACCTAGGATGTTTTGACTCAAAGTCCCACCGTGATTGCCATTATGTGTGAGGGCGGTGGGATGGATAAATAGGATAGCATGCTCATTTCGACTGGGGTTTTTCGTGAGTCTTTGAAAGATATTCAGATTAATATGAACTCGGAAAGGTCCCACCATGATCGCCATTATGTGTGAGAGCGGTAGGATGGATCAATAGGATAGCATGATCAGTTCGACAGGGGTTTTTTGTGAGTCTTTGAAAGATATTTAGATTAATATGAACTCAGAAAGGTCCCACCATGATCGCCATTATGTTAGGGTCCAGTGATTTGGCAGATTGACAAGCCAAGTGACAGGGTAACATCAAACAACCTTTGGAGTCCTAGGACCTAGCCTTCTTGGACTCCGAGAGGGCTCTCTCTATTTGTGCAAAGGATGTAAACTTGTTTACTTTCTATGTATTTGATTTTAGGCTAGTTGTTAAGTATGTTTTGGTTTGTTTTAGGTTTTTTGAGGGAGAACTGATCAAAGGATAACTAGATAAAAATTTTGTCAGATCAACTGAGCTATGGGGTCGATAAGGTCGAGACTACCTCAAAGGGTGGACTAGGTATATAGCAGGGCCAATTTGGTCGAGATAAATGGATTCTTTTAGGTGAAGTGCAATGAGATGGACACTAAGTTTGTGAGAGACAAAGAGGTTTTAAGCATAAATAGTTTTTCAGCAAACATTAATGTGGTAGGGCTAACCATTAATCACTCTAAATGAAACTCAAACTGATAGATGCATAAAATAAACATTTAGGTGATACATAGAAGTATAAGACCCTCTAACTTTGGGAAAATCACCTTCAGAATTTTGTGAAAACAAATAAGAAAAACAAACAACTCAATATATGAAGAGGGAACTCCTAAACATCATATTTTGAGCTATCAGGAACTTTGAAATAAGATTGCAGAGCATAGGCAAAGGGCAAGATCGAAACAAGACCTCTTTGGTTTAACTAGGACAATCAAATATTCAGAGAAAGGTTTCAGTGATGGGGTTTTGGTTAGCTATGAGTAAGCAGGGCATATCGTGAATCATACTAGATAGCATACATAATAACCATTAATGAAATTGATAACAAGTTCTTAGGGTATCAAAGAGCAGTTAAGAATTCTTTGACATAACCAAGAAAGAAGAAAAACATAAAAGCTGTAATGAATCAGGAAACTTGAGGTGCCTCCATGGGCATTTCTCAAATCTATTATTTAATGACCTATAGCAAGAAAGAAGCATGAAAACATGTATGATAAACTAAGGAAACATAATAGATAAGGAACACTATACCATTCGCCAAGCCATGGAATCCTACAAACAGTCCTCTTCCACCATCAAAGTCAAACAAGAAATCATCCACTTCATGAGACAAAGTATTTCTTCAAAGCTTTTAATACTATGTATTACTCTATAACATCAAGTTCAGCCTCTTGTTACAATGAAATCTCTTGGAATATATAGGCCAAAGAGAAATAAACTATCCAAGAGCATCTAGAAGGCCATTGGCCTATTACAAATATCTGATTTTGTCCTTGAGGCTTTGCAAAGCCCAAGGCACAAAAGATCTTCAAAAATATCTATAAAATGCTAAAAAAGGAAATAAAATTGACTTTACATGACTGAAAAGTGCTAAAAAAGGCTTAACGCACATTTGGATGAGCATCTTCAGAAATCTGCCTTTTTTGTCAAAATGCTACAGGAGCGTAGCAGCAGAAAATTGCCTGTCTTGCAGAGGACTTTTGAGGGACTTCCCAATGTCAAAACGAGGCCCGTGATGGCTCGTTGGAAATCCCTGGATGTATAATTTCTGGAAATACTTGATTTTTCCAAAAATGATGCCAGGAAGTCTGTCAAAAGCTGAACTGAGCAAAAAAAACCAAAAAACTAGCCCTTGCTGATATGTGAGGCAGAAAGCTAAAAAATGACTGTTTTTTGCCTCTTTCGAGAACCAAAACACCTCCTTTGGATCTACAAATTTGTGAGTAGATGCCCCTAAATTTAATCCATCCAAAAAAATGACTTTCATGAGCTGAGGATACTCCTAGCACCCATGGCAGTGCCTAGAAAAATGTGTAATTAGGGCCAAAAAACCCAAAAAACAAAATCATGTCAAAATTTGCTCAATTTTGGCGAGCAATCCCTTTATGAGTTCTTAGAAGCATGAAAGGAAGCTGAGGCCAAGATTTAAAGCCTAGATATGCCTTTCTCCACTTTTTCTACCAGGTGCCTCTTTTGGGCAGTTTTGAGCCTTTCTTGAGCAAGTTTGAGCTTTCTTCAGGAAAATTGGTTCAATTTCTTGTAGTGCCCGGTCATCTTCCTTTGTAGACTCAAGTCTCTGTTGGCTTTCTCTAATTTATCCTCCAAATTCTTGTTGGCTCTTTCAAGCCATGATTCTTTATCATTTTCTATTTCTTGGGCGAGCAATTGTGTGAGAGGATAAGATCAAACAAGGGCTGCTTCTTCTTCCTTCTTTTTCTCCAAAGCTTTCTTAAGACCCATAGTCCTAGGCCTTTTTCTTATTGGCTGCTCTTCTTCTTCAGTATCATCAAATTCACCCATATACTCTTCAAGCTTGACTTCTGATTTGTAGGCTTCCCTTTGGTATTTGAAAGCTCGAGCCTCATAAACTACCACTTGACCACTCATTTGTTTATTTTGCATTTGCAGAACATGTATGAGGTCCTTTGACCTTTCTAGATCAGCTTCTAAGTCATGAATTTTGGCTTCTCTGTTTTACAAAATATACTCAAGAATTCTAGCTTCATCATCTCCGGCATCACTGTCTATCTGTATGATGTCAAACTCTCTTTCCTTTTCATGAATACTCTCCTGTTGTTCCTCTTTTTATTTACCCTTGCCTTGGATAGAATTCTTGGTCCTTTTCCTCTTTGGAAATTCAACAATAATCTTCTTAAGCAATTTGCCTCTAATTCTTAGTGCTCTTGTGACATTGCTAGTCACTGCTGGAGTGATTTTCTTCTTTGTGGATTTGGTGTTTTTAGGCTTCACCACTTTTGGAGGAAGAGTCATGGCCCCTTGCCTAGGAGAGGCAGCTAGCACATGCTCTTGGCTGTGTTGAGGAGAAGAGAGAGGAGCTTTCATTACTTGCACTTGCTCAACTTGGTCCTTTACCCTGCTGCCTCCTTCATCATCTGCTCCAGCTTCACCTTTGTCACTATTTTCTTCATTGTTTTGAGTTTGTTTAGGGCTGACAGCTTCATCATCTTTTTCTGCTTCTTGACCATATTTATTGTCTGCCTGTAGACTACCTTGTTTACCCTCATCTCTATCTTGAATTTTTTGAGGGCTGCATTCATTAGGACTTTGCATGCTGCAATTATCTTCACTATTTTCTTTAGCCTCTGTGTGTGGGTTGCCACCATGGTCACCACTTTTCTGGGAGGCGCTTTTTTCACTGTCTCTTTGCTTGGTTTCATGACTTTTTTGAGGACTGTGGTGTTCCTCATTAGTGCTTTGAACATTTTCCTTTTGCTCTTCATCACCAGTAGCTTGTTGTTCTTCATCATCACTACTTTGCACCTCTTCCTCCTCACTGTTTCCTTGCTCATTTTCACTACTATGTTTGCCTTCATCATCACTAATTTGTTGCTCATGGTCACTACCCTGTTTGTCTTCATCATCACTAGTTTGCTGCTCATGGTCACTGCCTTGATATTTGTCACTTGGTTCATGGCTGACTCTTACTAGACATAGGATTTTTGGCTTAGGATATCTTAGCCAAGGAAAAACTCCCTAAACACCACTATCTAACTTAGAGACAATAGTCACAGATTCTGAGTGTTTTCTTAGGCATGATCAGATTGTCATATGACAAGATGATCACGGATAGAGGAGCAGACACTTTGTCAACTTTCGGATAGTGAATGGCATGAGAAACAAGGGAAAATGATAGCAGAGAAGTGAATTTATGACAACTATAGACATGGATACTTTGCTGAAGCGAGATATGACTTGAAAACTGAAGATTGTTCTTATCATAGGCTGACAGGGAGGGTTAGGAGGACAAAAATTTGTTTGGGGTGTTTTCTAGATGGAAAATTGACATATTGAGATTAGCTTCTAGAAAACTCAGCTGAGGAAACTAGTCATCAACAACAGGTAAAAAATACTGATGACTAATACAGAAAAATATTTTTGTAGTCAAAGATTCAAATATTAATGAATGAGTAAGCAAGTTTCTGGCATTTTGTTTATGTTGAAATGTATCCAAGTTTTCGTTATGTATTTCCATCTATGAATAAAAAAAGGTTATGAGCAGCAAGTCTCTTTCTACTTCTGTGTATAAGAGTTAAAAAAACCTTAATTGGTGCTCCTTTGTTTTAACTATTTCCTTCACATATTTCTTCTGGGGTTTGGAATGATATTTTCTGTATAAAACAACATATCAGTTTGGACTTCTTCTTACATTTTCTTCTAGTCACTTCATTCAACATCAACAGATGGTAGCATTGTGAAGCATTCATAATATTTGATATTTAAGGGTTTGATTATAAATACTTGAAGATTAATAAAACAAATACATAAAAATTTGTGACCTAATCATAAAATGTCTTAAGCACCGATTCCTTAGCACACCTAAGGGACTGTCTCTTAAGGTACAACAGGGAGGCATGTTTCACTGTAAGAGATATCCATGTTTCTTATATATTTCTCGAAGGACAAGTGTCTCGAACCGAATGGGTGGATGGTAGAGCTTTTTTTACCTTTTTTCAACATTATGGGTAGTGATATTTTGAATATGGTGAAGGAATCACATATTTTTGGTCTGAGGTGTATGGTGTTGTCAAGATAAATCCCCTTTGCAGATAGAGGTGATCTCTCTAGCCCTAGAGTGGGTCTAGCAACTTGAGATACTTTTTAATGCAAATCTTTCTTAGCTAATATTCAAAATGCGACAAGAAAGGAAATAGAGGTACCTTTCCTAATGCTATGTTCAAACCCGTTTATTATAACCTTGATCCACGATACTTTTAGGCTCGCTCCTTGCTACTGGTGGCACATAAATATCTGCGGATGATCAAGAGGCGATAGAAAATGCAATCTAATACATAATAATCATTAAACATTAGCTATATAGCATATCAAGGAGTACCAGAATATTTGCATAAAATATTAGACAAATATAGAAAGCAAACATCAGATATTTTATTGATAAATATGAAAGGAAGAGCTTACAACCCAGACCTTGATGTTGGAGGCCTCCTTTTGGTGAAAATATGACTCCTTCACAAAATCTCTAAAGCATTCCTTCTCCCAAACAACTTAAGAATTATCAGAATGCAAGAATGTAAAGGGAACGAGAGTTCATACCAACCCAACAATGACCAACCCGTAGTGGAAGGATGGGAACCAATTTATACGAAGGGAGAAGAGGTTGGGAGCCCATGAAAGGAGGAGGAAGGTCTACATTCTAAGGGATAAACCCCCATGGATGAGATCAAAGCTCTAAAATCAGAGAGCTCGACTCTATCACCACTGTTTAACAACCAAATCGTCACCCTGGAACTTCTAGAGGTCGAAGCTTCTCCTCCATTTGAGGAAACACTGCCAAAAAGGGATCAGTGCAGTTTTCTAAGAAATAAGAGCATTGGAATCGCTAAGCTAGAACTATCAACCTGACATCCACACGTTCATGAAACTAGAAAACTCACTGGCCCAAAAAACTAGGGTTTTGACGAAGTTCCTTCAGTAATATTCCAAGGCAGTTTTCTTTGAGTCTTTAGGGGATGTGTTGACATATTTCTCCATGGTGGAAACAATGCACAGGGTCTGTCACGGGGCACTTAAGGATCAGGGACGGGAAGTGAGCATGGTGACAAATTACCGTGTAATATATGCCCCTAAAGCATGAATTCATAATGGGGAGTGATGGCTGAAATGATTTATGAACCAAGGAAAACAACTCAGATCATCGCCAGGAAACCTACCAAATCAAAAATAATACAATATATTTCATATTTGGTATGAATATGCCTAACCACATAAATTTTCACTAGGCATCAAATAACACATGAACACATGGCATGGTTGCAGCCATCCGTTTAAATAGATCATAGAAATGGATGTGCGATATGGATTAAGCCATCCATAAAGATTTAGATCATGTATACAATCATGAATACTCAATAACTCCCCGCAGCCCAGATCAGAATTAGATGTGATCCAGGGTCTTCATCACCATCTCAATCAACACAATGTACTAATCTAGCCATGTGAATAGATGTGTTGACGTCGAACATGGTAGAAACCACCTAATTACTAGTCTATAAGGAAAATCGTTAACATGAACGAGAGAAACCACCAATAATGACGATGGCCCTCAAAGTACAACATCACAATCTACAAGTGTGAATGAATGTGTTGAAGTCGAACTTTTTTAGAATCATTTGATCGAAGGTCAATGATGTGAACCTGTTGACGAACATGAACAAATTTCCATTAAGGCAAGCAAGCTCCAAGGTACTAAAAAGAAGTTTCTAAACCATCTTCCCAGATAATGAGCTAAAGTCGACAGGAAGTGATTCGTCAAAGGAGGGCCATAATGATTCCCACATCATCGACATGAAATAACAAATATCTCAAGATGAGAGGAGTGATTCAGGATTGTAACAGAGGAGGTGAGATAAGCAAAGGATGTTTGACAAAAAGGACTTCTCTTGAACATATTGGTGACACGACTTCGGAGTGTGGTAGCATTTGACTCAGATGGGATTAGAGGTCATGATGACAAAAAAGGTGATCGAATAGGAGGCAAATGGATTTCCCAAAGCCACGGAGGAAAAATGACAAATGAAGGATGTCCCCAACCTGACATGAACTGCAGATGAATGTCATGTTCAAGAGCGACAAGTTTCCCAAAACACACATAAGATGTTTATTTTCAATTTTCCCCATTATTGCTAATGAGTACCTATTTATTTTTGATAGCCATCGTGAAGAGGATAGCATATGCTGAGAATATAAGTTCATTCTTAGAATGAATCCATCCTAGTAATTTTAATGAGCCCTAGGAAGGAGGAACTCGGTCTCGTCATGGTGACAAGTCTTTCACCATTTAATTTTTAATGAGTCCAAAAAAAGGGTAACTCAGTAACTTTTCATGTTTAAGGAGTTTGAAAAGAAACAAAAAAGAAAAATCCATCAGGTCCCTTTTCCTAAATCGTCCCTCGAATTTGAAAAGGTAGAAAATAATATCCGAGAGAACCTCTTGACCATGTTCGATCAAGGTGGCGACCGAGGGGATTTATCTAACCCTAGAGTGGGTCTAGCAACTTGAGATACTTTCTAATGCAAATATTTCTTAGCTAATATTCAAAATGCGATAAGAAAGGAAATAAAGGTACCTTTTCCCGATGCTATGTTTAAACTTGTTGATGATGACCTTAATCCACGATCCTTTTAGGCTCGCTCATTGCTATTGGTGGCACATGAATACCTGTAGATGATCAAGAGGCAACAACAAACGTAATATAATACATAATAATCATTAAACGTTAGCTATCTATCATATCAAGGAGTACCAAAATATTTGCTTAAAATATTAGAAAAATATAGAAAGCAAACATCAGTTTTTTTATTGATAAATATGAAAGGAAGAGCTTACAACCTAGGCCTTGATGTTGGAGGCATCCCTTTGGTGAAAATTTGAGTCCTTCACCAAAGCTCTACAGCATTCCTTCTCCTGAACAACTTGGGAATTATCATAGTGCAAGAATGTAAAGGGAACGAGAGTTCATACCAGCCCAACAATGACCAATCCCTAGTGGAAGGATGGGGACCAATTTATAGGAAGGGAGAAGAGGGTGGGAGCCCATGAAAGGAGGAGGAAGGTCCACTTTCGAAGGGATAAACCCCCATGGATGAGATAAAAGCTCTAAAATTAGAGAGATTGACTCTATAACCACCGTTTAACAACCAACTTGTCGCCCTGGAACTTCTAGAGGTCGAAGCTTCTCCTCCATTTGAGGAAACACTTCCAGAAATGGATCAGCATGGTTTTCTAAGAAATAAGAGTCCTGGCAGTGCTAAGAAAGAACTGTCAACCTGACATCATCACATTCATGAAACTAGAAAACGCGTTGGCCTATAAAACTAGGGTTTTGACCAAGTTCATCCAGTAATATTCCAAGGCAGTTTTCTTTAAGTCTTCAGGGGATGTCTTGACATATTTCTCCATGGTGGAAACATTGCACAGGGTCTGTCATGGGGCACTTCAGGATCAAGGACAGGAAGTGAGCATGGTGACAAATTACTGTGTAACATATGGGGATATTAACTCCACCTTTGTCGCTCTCATCCTAAAGTCTTCCCACCCAACTGCTTTCACATATTTTTGGCCGATATCCTATGCAATAGCACCTATAAGATGATTTCAAATATCATTTCATTTATGTTAAAAGACACTTTATCTGGCCATATATCTAGGGAATAATTCATATTTCTCTCAAATCAACTAATCCAGGATGTTGTTGCAATTTCTGAAGATTTCATACATTCCATTCGTATGAAGAAGAAAGATGTTTTGGTTGTGAAGTTGGATCTTCACAAGGATTATGGCAGCATTGATTGGTCCTTTCTCTGAATGATTCTTACTAAGATTGGTCTATCTATGCATAATGTTGTTTGGATCATGGTGTGTGTCTCATATGTTAATTTTGAAGTCTTAATTATTGGTGTTTCATTAAAAAAATTCCAAGATGGAAGATGTCTCCACCAAGGGTGCTCACTATTCACGTTATTATTCATCTTGGCCATTGATGGATTGAGTAGGAAAATTGGGGATGCACGAATTGGAAGTGCATTATGTAGCTTTCAGGTAGCCCATAAGGTCTTTGTCTCTCATTTATTTATTTTTGATGATGTTCTTACCTTTGGACAAGTTTCTTTGGCACAATGCAATCTATTGCATTCCATTTTTTCAAGACATGGTGTAGCATTGGGCTTATGTCCAAATGGAAAGGAATGTTTATTGATCCACGCCCTTGGAAATGTTGAGGAGGTGGCCAATGTTGTTAGGATTTTTGGGGTGGTTGTCTCTCGTCTTGAAGAAGGTTACTTGTATTTGGGTTTCAAATTGAAACCAAATAAATCTAGGATAGTGGATTGGAATTGGATTCTCAGTAAGTTTTAGAAACATCTATCTCTATGGTCTCATCGTTGGTTGTCTCTCAGAGGAAGATATATCCTCATTTAATTGGTCCTCCAATAGATCTCATTATATTGGATGCACTTTTACATGATTCCTATGAATTTCATCCAAAGGAGTGAGGATATTATTGCACATTTTCTATGGCCGAGGGCCAGGGGGGGTTGTAAGTTTCATATGGTGCGTTTGGATTCCATTTCTAGAGGAAAGGAGTTCAGTGGTTGGGGCTTACTAGATCTGAGTTTTTTTGGGTGGGCTATAATAACAAAGAGTCTGTGGAGAGCTCTATATGGTGAGGGTATCTATTAAGAAATCATTAATGGTAAATATTTGAAGCACACATCTCTCTTGGAATGGTACAGGTGCGGGGGTGATGGTATGAAGAAGTTACTTCATATCCGTAATAGTTTCCAAAAAGTTAGGAGGTGACTCTTTGATAATTTGCAGTGGTCCTTTGGATGTGGGCACCAAATTTTGGTTGGGATCAATGCAATTCAGGGGGTGTGTAATAACCATATTCTACCTTTTAGGGTAATTGATGCCTTGCATGCGAAGGAAATTTTCTTCCTTGACCAGGCCTATGGACACAGGGACGATATTTTTCCTTACCCACCTTGGATGGAAGTTGTGGAGATAGGACTATATGGTTCAAACATTGTTTATTGGAATCGATTCATTATAGATATACAGTCAACAGGTCTTGTATTGAGGGGGAGAGGGGATGACTTAGTTTGGAGAGGAACGCTTTGTAGTGGAAGCATGGTAGTCTCGGAAATATACAAATACATTTCCTACAATACACATGACTTGACAAATAAATGTTGGTATAGGAGGGTGTGGAGTTGGAAAATGCCTTTGAAAATAATTATTTTTGGGTGGCTTGCATGGAAAAATCGCATTCTTACTTGGGGAAACATTTTTAAAAGAGGCATCAATGGCCTAGGATGATGTAATTTCTATAGGGAGTCACGAGAGAATGTCCTTCATATTTTTTTACAATGTCCTTTTGTTGTTGCAGTGTGGGTGAGGGTCTTGGATATTTACCAACTTCCTACAGTTTGGGATTTCTCCTGGCTTGAATCTTGCTATCAATGGTGGTTCAACAAGCGAGGGAAGTACAAATCTATCCCTTTTTCCATCACGTGGGAAATTTGGTGAGTGAGGAATTCTATGATATTTGAAGATAGACCCTTGAATATTTCCTGGATTTGTACCAACATTCACGCTCGGATGGAGGTTGGGATGTGGGAAAGCATATTTGACAGGGCACTCGGGTTGAGGGGGAATTTCTTACGGGTGAGGTATGGAGCTGGTTTTTTTTATGTTTCCTCACAATCTCAAAGATGTGGTTGTGGGGTTGTGTTTGGCGGTGGGGCAAAAATACAAGAGTAGAGACCCTTGCCCTTTGGAGACTATTATACATGGCCACGAAAATTCAACTAGATTAGATTTCTGTCTAAAGAGACTGCAAGAATTTTATTGATTGGGTTACAAGAAAGACAATTTTTTGGCCACCAAACTTGGTCAATTAGCTAGCTCATATTAAGATTTTTAAAAAATCATTTACTTCTATCTCTTTTAAACATGTCTATAGAAAGTTAAAAAACATGGTGGATGAGATGTCAAAGAAAGATTTGGTGGCTACTCCAGATTTTTTTCACTACAGTTTTAAATGTTTTAAATATGATGGTAGAGTACATGATGAAGGTGCGATCGTTCTATATTGATCAGTCTTTCAATGTCGACAGATGCTTCTCCTAATTCCTCATTTTTGTATTTTGATATCTGATCAAGCGCATAGCTATTTGAAATATGGATGTAAATGAGTATTTAATCTGTTACTGCAGTGTTTTGAGAATTCGCCTGACAAATTTACAAAAGAGGAGAAGCAGAAAAACAACAGAGAACAGAACAAATTATTGGAGAAACACACTTTGAAGAATTACTAATGTGAACTATTTATACAAGTAATCTGACGGTTATTCAGAAACTGAAATGGAACTGAACAAAAACTAATTCTAAACTAATCAGCGGAACTAATTCTTTAACACTCCCCCTTAATTTTGAGGGTTACATTGTTTTATTCCTAACTTTTGACATTGAAATTCAAAATTAACTTTTCCTAGCAGTTTGGTGAAAATATCCGCTAACTTCTCCTTGGAATCACAAAATTTGAGAACAATGTCACCATTCTTGACGAGTTCACGAATGAAGTGAAAACGAGTGTCGATATGTTTTCTTTTTTGATGAAATACATTGTTCTTCGACAAGGAAATAGCGGAAGTGTTATCACAAAGGATTGAAATCGGTTCATTTTCTGTATATTCGAAGTCAGAGAGAAGTCTCTTTAGCCACACTGCTTGACATGATGCTGAATTTTCTGAAACGTACTCGGCCTCTGTTGAAGATAGTGCAACTATGGGTTGCTTTTTGGATGACCAGGAGATCAAGTTTCTGCCAAATAGAAAAGTATAGCCAGAAGTGTTTTTCCGATCATCAATACATCCTGCATAATCACTATCTATATAACCAACAAGCTTACTGTCTGCAGAGGCTGCATACGATAAACCATAAGTAGATGTACCTGCAATGTATCTTAACACCCTTTTTCTAGCTTTCCAATGACAGTCTTTAGGAGATTCCATAAACCTGGAGATATAACTAGCTGCAAATGCTATATCAGGCCTAGTAGCAGCAAGATACATAATACTACCAACAAGTTTCTTATACAAAGTTGCATTAACAATAGTACCCACATCATATTTACTCAACTTTGTACCAACTTCGATAGGAGTATCAACTGGTTTACACCTGTCCATCTTAAAAATTTTCAAAATGTCAATAGCATAATTCTGTTGACTCATAAACATACCATCTTGTACCCACATCATCTTTACTCAACTTTGTACCAACTTCGATAGGAGTATCAACCGGTTTACACCTATCCATCTTAAACTTTTTCAAAATGTCAATAGCATACTTCTGTTGACTCATAAACATACCATCTTGTGTTTGTTTCACTTCGATACCTAAGAAGTATCTCATTAATCCAAGATCTGTCATTTCAAATTCATTTTTCATTGCAGCTTTAAATTCATCTAACTGCATGTTACCTGTATAAATTATGTCATCAACATAAAGACACAGTATCAAAATATTACCTTGATAATCATTCTTGATATACAAAGTGGGCTCGTGGTCACTCCTTCTGAAACCATTATTCAACAAGTAATGGTCTATTCGGCTGTACCAAGCTCTTGGAGCTTGCTTCAAGCCATACAACGCTTTCTTCAACCTGTACACTTTATGCTCGTGATTTTTTATTTCGAAACTAGGTGGTTGTTCAATATACACTTCTTCATTCAAGACACCATTCAAAAAAGCAGACTTTACGTCCATTTGGTAAATAGGCCACTTGTTTTGTGCTACAATAGCTAATACAAATAGAACTGTATCAATTCTTGCTACAGGTGCAAATGTTTCACCATAATCTATGCTAGGTTGCTGTGAAAAACCTTTGGCAACTAATCTTGCTTTGTGCTTATCAACTTCACCTCTCTCATTTAAATTTGTTTTAAAAACCCATTTGACACCTATAGAGTTTTTATCATGAGGTAGATCAACCAAATCCCAAGTTTTATTTCTTTCAATAGCATCGATTTCATTATTCATAGCATCTACCCATACTTTGTCCTTTATAGCCTCTTCAAAACAAGTAGGTTGAAACGAAAGAAATGAAAAATTTACAATATCATCAACATCATCTTGTGCATAAATATCACTTAAGTTTCTCATATTAGGATTATCAAAATCAGACTCAAAAGATGATGAACTGCTACTACTTGATGAACTACTACTGGTTTTGTCTTGAACCTGTAATCTTGGAGTGCTTGTTGCAGGTGTCTGATGTTCATCTAACAGAATAAAAGGATCAGGACAAGTATTGTTCTCCACTTCATTCCAAGACTTATCTTCCAGAAATTTCACCTCTCGACTTACGACAAATTTCTTAGTTATAGGATTAAACAATCTGTATGCCATAGATTGATCACTATATCCTATAAAAATATACTTTTCGCTCCTATCATCAAGTTTTTTTCTCAATTTTTCTGGAACATTAGCGAAAGCAATACAACCAAATACGCGAAAGTGTGAGACTGTTACCTTTTGTCCACTCCATGCTTCTTCAGGTACAAAATTTTGAACACTGGAAGTTGGCGATCTATTCAAAATATATACCGAACATGCAACTGCTTCAGCCCATAGATCTTTAGACAAATTTCGTGTTTTAAGAAAACTTCGAGTCATATTCATAATTGCTTGATTCTTTCTTTCTGCGACTCCATTCTGCTGCGGAGTATAACTAGTTGTCGTTTGTTTTTTAATACCATGTTGTTTGCAAAAATCAATGAATTCGTTAGATTCATACTCACCTCCTTTATTAGACCTCAGAACTTTAATAAACTTGCCACTTTGTTTTTCAGCCTCGGCTTTGAACTCCTTAAACTTCGAAAATGTTTCCGATTTATATTTGATGAAATACACCCAAATTTTCCTGCTAAAATCGTCAATGAAAGTAAGAAAATAGAGACTGCCAGCAACTGATTTTTCTTGCATTGGACCACATAAATCTGTATGCACTAACTCTAGTTGTTCTTTGGCTCTATTAGAGGATGAAGCAAAACTATCTCGTTTATGTTTACCCATAATACAACTTGTATAGGAAGAGATATGATCAGACAAATAAGGCAACCCTTTCACCATAGAATGACTTTGCAACAAACTCATACTTTTGATAGGTAAATGACCATATCGCAAATGCCACAAATAAGATTTAGTTGGCGTTGAAACATTATGTGCATATAACTTCTCACTTTTCAACTGTAACTGATACAACCTATTCTTTGTCATTGGAATCTTTGCAACAAGAGACTTATGTTTATCAACAATCGTGCAAGTAGTGTTGTGAAATCTAACATCATAACCATGTGAATCTAACTGACCAACACTCAACAAATTATGCTTGAAATTGGGTACATAATAAACATCATAGATATTCTTCACAACATTTTGTTTGGTTAAAACAGGTACAACACCTTTTCCTGAAGCTTTAACCTGACAATCATCACCCAAACCAATAGATGAACTGAAACATGTATCAAGATGTGAAAACAAATCACTATGACCAATCATATGATTACTACATCCACTGTCAACCAACCAAACATCTTTATTAGGTACTTGCACAGTTACTTGGCATGCCAAAAATAAAGCATCTGATGTTTCACATTCAGTGTTTGTGACATTGGCTTTGTTTTTATTCAAAACATACTGTAGTTTTCGACATTCAGAATTATAATGGCCATATTTTTTGCAGTAGTGACACTGAATTTTAGATTTATCTATCCACCTACGACCATGATCATTTTGAGACTGCTCTGAATGTGTTTCAGTTACCTGTGATCTATCATCAGACTGAGACTGTCCTCTACCTTTACTTTTCCTGCCACGAAAGCCTCTGCCTCTACCTCTATCCATAGACGCTTTAGATTTAAAAGCATGCTCTAAATTACTGACATCTAAATTAATTCTTGCTTCATGTGACAACAAAGAACCAGTTAATTCTTCCACAGATAATTTTGTCAATTCTCTCGATTCAAAAATAGTAACGATCATATCAAATTTTTTAGGCAAACATCTAAGAACTTTTTCAACAATTCTTTGGTCACCATTCATCTGAAGCTGATTAACAACACCCATAACTTTAGTCATAAACTGATCAATGGTTTCTGAGTCAGTCATTTTAAGCGTTTCAAATTGTGTTATGAGAGTCTGTAATCTTACCATTTTTACTTTATCATTTCCTTGATAAGCAGCCTTAAGTATATCCCAAATTGATTTAGCAGTTTTAGCAGCAGTGATTAGGAAAAACAGAGTCATCTAATGAATTTAAAATGCACGACTTTGCTCTACCTTCTTTCTGTTTAAGTTCATCAAATTGTTTTCTTTGGGCAGCAGTCATACCAGCAATTGTATTTGCGTCAGGTTCTGTGAACCCCAACTCTACTGATTCCCAACACTCTAAGCCTTGTAAACATGCTTGCATTTTAAGGCTCCAAAAATCATAATTTTTTCCACTAAATAATGGCGTCGGGATGGAAAACTGACTTGTCGAAACCATGTTTAAAACAATCACCTTTAATAAACCAACAATCTTTTCCCTTTACTAGAAGCAAATAAAAAAAAACCTCAACTCAACATACTCTTGTTCTCTGATTGTAGAACATAATACACAACTTTCGCATCATAAGGCAACCTCGTTATTCAATTTAGTCATGAGACAATGAAAAGTCTGGAAATCTGGTTCCAATAAGGTGATTTAACGAATCTTCTGAATATGAGAACAGAAATAGAAGTTGGAAAACAACTGCGTAGGTTTTGAGATGAAGGGGTTTGCAATGTGAATAACGAACAATAGACTCTTTATGCCTTTACTACCCGATTTCAGTTTCTTAGCATTGGGAAAAATATAGTAACAAAATGTCACCTTTTGTTGGGATTTCCAGCGTGATCTGCATGCTTCTCTCAAGCAGCACGAACTAGGAAAAAATAACACCAAACAGGAACTGTAAACATAAACAAATGCCAAACGCTTATCTCCGCTGGCAGGCAAGTTCGAACGGAGGGTCCTCAGCAGTGCTTCTTCTCAGCAGCACCTCCAGCGAGTTCAGCTGCTCACTTTCTCTTTAGCCAGTTCGAACGCAGAGTGTTTATACCAACAACATCAAAACAGAACCGTGAGCAGCGGCTCTAATCCACACAAGCGGACGCTCGAGCAACTCTAACCCTCACAATCAGAACCGGCAGTGGCTCTGATACCATGACAAATTCACAAAAGAGGAGAAGCAAAAAAACAACAGAGAACAAAGCAAATTATTGGAGAAACACACTTTGAAGAATTACTAATGTGAACTATTTATACAAGTAATGTGACAGTTATTCAGAAACTGAAATGGAACTGAACAAAAACTAATTCTAAACTAATTAGCCGAACTAATTCTTTAACATCGCCGAATGTGATGACACCATGAGATTGATTTTTGATGTTTTTTTTTTGGACTATAGTATTTGGTGTGCAAACTTAGCCATATATGTACTGGATTTTTCATGTTCTGATTGAACTTCCAACGTTAATATGGCGAAGAACTGGATTTTTCATGTTCCAATTGAACTTCTAGCGTTTTTCTTTTCAGATTCAAACAAATCAATCCAATTTGAGACATAAGATTTAAAATATCTCATAAACTAAAATTAAGTGGAAAAATTGTTCCCAAAAGGCTAAAAGGTCTAAAACATCTGAAATTTAAAAACATCTCCACCAGATTTGGAACACAATTAAGTGGACAAAACCCTGGAGAAGCTTTTATGCGAGGCTCGAGGGCCTTTATGCGTTGCTTCAGGGTTTCTATGCAAAAGGTGGGGAGGAATGACCCGAAAAGCGCCTTTCTGCGTTGCTTCAGGTTTCTCACGCGGAAGGTGGGAAGGAATGACACGAAAATCACTTCGTCTGCGGACTACAGCCCATACATTTTGAGGATCTCACTTTTAAACAATTCTCAAACTTCGTGTCTTTCAGCATCTCCATGCACGCGTAGTTTTTACTTAGTTTTCAACGTGGATGCATATGGAACCTGCGGATTGTATTGTAGTTATAATTGGCATTGGAATATATATTTTCTGAAATATAGTATTGTAGTTATAATTGCCATTGGAATATATATTTTTTTCATATTTCAGGCCGATTTAGCATTATCAAAAATCATAGAGAATTACAAATTTCACTATCATTATAATTTAGTTTTTTTTAAATTATAATTATTTAACTAAAATTTATTAGAAAAATTAATATTTTTTCTAAAGAAAATGTAGCTGTTTAGATTTGGAGGGGCAAAATAGCAAATGGGATATTTGATTTAGCATATGTCTTACAAACAAACCGTAAAGAGATAAAAACTTTTGTTATGGATAAGTTTCACAAATTTATTTGGGACAAAGAACTAGGGAGAAAAAAGAATTACTACATACATAGGGGTCAATATATCTTGGAGATATAAAATTCTTATTGCTCAATTAAAGACTAATTCTCATCAACTCCGTTGTGAAACATGGAGCTGAAAAGGCCAAAATAAATGTGGGAGTAAAAAGTATGTATTTTTTGCTTTTTTGGAAAATTGGAAACAGGAAAACATTTCATTTTAGAATGTGAGGCTCTTCATTTTAGAATGTGAGGCTCAAAGACAGCAGGGAAAATTATGCAAATATTCTCGCAATTAGCTCTTAAAATAATCTATTCAACAAAAAATTTATTGAGAAACTTAAAAAAAACCTAATACAAAAACCAAATAAAAAAAGCAAGATATAGCTACTTGATGTTAAAAATACGTTCCTTCTTCCAATTTAGATTCTTATAAATTCTTATTATTAATAATAACAATGCAAAACCTTGGTTTCCACATTTTTTAGTCTGAATCTGAAAGCCCAGTCATGATGAGAGAGCAAAATTGAGACTGAAAGTCAATGAGGTCACTGTGAAAGTGGAGTGCATTTGTTCAATATTATCAAATGAATATTTAATTCAAAGAACTTTAAGAATGTCTATTGATTATAATTTATAAAAATTCTGAGATTCGAGACCAGCTTTCATGTATTCCAAATCAAAGGCAAGAGGGAAATGCGTCAGGTTTCAGGAAGCCATGTGGAAGCAACCATGTTGTCTGTATTTTGGACAATTTTCCACTCCATTAAGATCTACATCCAACCACTCATATTTCCTGAATTTTTAGGCTATCCTCATCTTTGGGCATTGTTCCCTCTTCACGTGCATACTTAGTTGTAATGCCATATATATATCTGAAATTCATGCAATTATCAGCGAATAATTAATCAAATAAATGAAAGATCTTCTGGGAAGATCCAAGCGAAATTTCAGAAGGTGCTGAGTTGCCATACATACGTCCAAAAACCCTAAGCCGGACTCGCCGACAGTGTGATTTTTTAAAGCCTGGAATGACTGAACCACCCACCTCAACAATATTTAATATTCGGTTGTCTGCCATGATTCTGACAAATTATGGTGGCGAACCTTTTTATCTGGAAGCTTCTGATAAATTGATGAACAGAGAGGCCTCTATATATAGAGGATATTATTGGGTACTTAATTGTCGTTCAAGTTAGAGATCGCAAGCTGATTTGAACCAGTACTCGAAAGAAAGGAAGAGAGAAAAATGGAAAGAGTTGGGATCGATTTTAATGGATTAAGGTCATGCAATTTGGCAATTATATCATTGGTTTTCCTCTGTGTTTTCAATCTCAATGCAGCTGCTATTTTATCAATTAAATGCTCTTCAGTTCTTTATTCCTCTGTGCCTTCAATGCCTGTGGTTTATTGTGAAAATGTTCCACGTCCATTAAGGCACCGTTTGTTGGTGGAAGCTCCCTCTCCTGGACCTTCCCATGATCATAAGGTGTTCGTTAGGGGAAAAAATGATATTAATACTGTTGAATCTGTTAAAAGGGGGGATTTTATGAAAGAAAAATCTTCAAGTCACATGATGGAGACTGAAATTACAGTGTCAAAAGAAGTGGCCCGCCGTCACAGAACGAAAATAGAATCTGCAGTCGTTGGAGGCATCATAATTGGAGTGCTGGTGAGTACAGTATTAGGAGCTCTGTTATGTTATGTTCGAGTTACCAGACAACCTGTTTCCTAGAACATGCAGTACATATACATAAATGTAAACGGTGTTTTTTGTCATATTGGCTAGGAATGGCAGTTATCTGGCCACAGACTTCTACTGGGAAATTTATTGTAAAAAATGTAATAATGAATTGCATTTTAAATCCCAAAAAATCACTTATACTTTCAGCAAAATCATATGGTATATCCTAGAGCTTCAGGAAAAACTAATTTTTCAGGTCAGAAGCCTTTTAGTTCGTAGTTTAGATGGGATCGTTATAAAATGTTTGTAAATTGTTCTTATGTGGATTAATGTTCAATATTGAAGTTGAGAACAATAATTTCTTTTTTCAATTATAAATCTCAGTTTTATGATTAAGAATCAATTATGTTAATATATTTTTATTCTCTTTTATTAATATATGTTTGTTCCAGTTTTTGTATTTTTAAACTTATGTTTATATTTATTATTTGCCTTACCCAATTAAAATACAAATGAATAACCAAACACTATATTATTAATGTAATTGTGGTAGATATATTTTCACAATATTACAGTGTTATGAATTTCAAAAGAGTATCATCAACTTTGTAGCATGACGTTATGAATTCCAAAGTATTAAATTTTCGTATGAGTTGAGAATGCAGTCTTAAGTTTTTTTCTGCCCAGTAGTGTAACGGTTCAAGCGCTTGTGAGCACAGAAACTCTGCATTGGCATGGACATAATTTGTAAAGCAAATTATTGTCGATTGGATCGATGGAATCGCATTCTTAATAAATGCTCCATGAGAATTGGGGCAATGGAATCACGTTCTTAATAAATGCTTCATGACAAATCCCGAATCTCGAAGGGCGACGTGGTGAGAACAGATCGAATCGAATCTGCATCTTTTGACATCCCGTAATTTCAATTTATAAAGGCAGAGATATTTAAAAGATAAGTCAGAATATACGGCTAGCCGCTAACCTGATATAACAAATGCGTTATAGTCTGCCATGTTAAGCATGAAATATATGGTTTATTTTTTATATAAAATTTGTTATAAAATTTTATACTTTTTCTTTTTTTTGTAAATTCGGTGGGTCCATTCCATTTTCTATTTATATTGTGAAGGCAGGCTACAAAATATAAAAGTTAACAGTTAAAACTTGGCCTCAACCTGCCCGCAGGAAACCAGGTCTGTTGGCCATCTAAAAGTATGATAAGCGGTCCAAAACTGAAATTGTTTCATCCTCCTAAACTTTTCCTGAGCTGTCTGTTCTATGATTCCTATACTTGCTTTCCTAGAGCAGTTTATAGATAGATTTCTAAACAGTAATATCATCAAAATTTAAAACACCATTATTTTCATTGTTTCTAGAAAGCATACTGTTATACTTCTGAGGAAGAAACTGGGGCTGGGTCCTTTGCACTGGTGCCAGGCATATCTGTTTGTTGTATCTGCTGTAAAATCTGTTGAAGGCTTTTTTCTATCCTTCCCACTTTATCATCCAGCCTACTAACTCTATCCACAGTCTGGTATTGAGTTATCTTTATGTGCTGCAGTTGGTCCTGAATTTCTAGAATCTGAGCCTGCATACTTGTCCCCTGCTTTACTGCTTCTGCTTGGGTGTGGGCTGGATGAAAGCTCTGCATGGCTTTCGCTATTAAACATTTCACTATCCAATATGTGTGGACAGTCTGATTAAACAAGGTGAGGCGGCCCCTCGTGTTTCCTGGATCTTGGATAAAATCCAAAATGTCTGCTTCTGTCTCATTATCCTCTGGAGCAGTTTGGATATCCCTCTCCCATCCTCGAATGACCTGCCTTGTGTTAGAGGAATTGCCTATAACATAGGTAGCAGCTAACGTTTCCAGATGTTCCTGGTTTGTCTTGCGACCTCTCTTCTTCGTGGCTGGTTCAACTTGCTCTGGCTGTTTTCCTTTGGCAGCCTCTGTTTTAACTCTGCGTTTTCCCATGTGGACAGAACACCTATAAACATGCACCCATACATCAACAGGAACAGTAACAATAGAAAGCGTTAGTTGATACTGGTCGGTGCGCCACCTTTGGACTTCCAGCTCGAGGCTATCAGACAAACTATGAGACTTAACCTTGGTGATTAAACTCTGTAATTTGTTAGACAGCAATTCAGTGTACACCTGGAGACTGTGGGTCAGATAATGGAGTATTTTTCTCGGCTTGGGGTTCCAGAAAACAGTAAGGTAGATTATCGGATTCTCACTCTGGGCTGCATCATTGGGGATGTGATTATGGTCTATATAATTGAAAGGGTGCAGGTGGATAATAGCAGGTCTAGGATTCAGGGCTTGGAAGAGGCAACGCCTCCAGTGCTTAACGCATTTTGAACAGAACCAGATAATATGCTCCCCATGCACGATGCTTTTCCCAATATCAACCTTAATCTCCAACTGCTCGAAGCTATACCGGTTTCTGGACCAGATGGTATACTGTCGAGCATGAAAGGGGTTTCTTGTGATACAGCTCCCTTTTGACTGAAAACAATGATTTTGATGTCTATTGACAAATGAAAGACGAAAATCCCATACCCGAGACCACTGAGATTGCGTTATGGGGAAATCAGAGTGCAGGATTTTGCTTAGACCCTTGCTTGCATGCTTATGAAAAGGACTCAAAAAACTAACAGTTATAAACTTCATATTCTCAATAATACTGGCTAAAGCAAACGCAAACAGGAGCAAAGAGACATTCTGGGTTGGTAATAAACTATGGTCTGGCGACAGAGTTTCGCTCAACCCTCCCCTTGCATGCTTGAACAGTAGACTGAAACTACTTTCTATTACACCCTCCATAATCCCTATATAACTGACAATTGCATATGAAAACAGGACCCCAGAAACCTTATGAACTAATCCTGCGCTAGGGTCTCTGAAACAGGGTCTTATAGGTTGCTTAAGGGGGATTATAGGATGCAGAGTTTTACAGAAACCTTTGAAATCATAATTACTAAGACATGTAAGGCAATTTACAGTATTAGGCTCCATAATTGTAGTGAGAATGTTGCTTACATACCGTGCCAGGAACGCTTGAAGAGTCGACTGGATGTTGTAGCTTCTCCTCCACTTCCGTCTCCAAGCATGTGCATGCACAACTTCATGCATGAATCACTGGGAGCGCGGAGGGATTCCTCTTACATTCGCGGTGGTTTGCCTTCCGTGAGCTGGCAACACAGCCTGGCCACCTTTCCCCATAATGACTTGATTTGATTTTTCCAGTCGTGCCATCATAAGGCTATTAATGACTCAGAGTTGGACCGTGTGCCCAGTTGCCACGGCGTATATTTCCAAAAGCTGGTTGATCACCCCGATCGCGGGGTATAAAATTTTATACTTATTTTAAGTTGTTTAACTAGATTGTTTTTTGTTTTGAAAATTATGGAAATTTTCGTGAAATTTTAAGAAAATTTGGTAGTAATTTTTGTAAATCCAAGTTATAGCTATTAAAATTCAATATTTTAGGTGTTTTATAGGTTTTTGATGGTGTTGAATTTATTTTCACCATCAAAATGGAAATTTTGGTGAAATTTTAAGAAAATTTGGTAGTGATTTTTGTAAATCCAAGTTATAGTTGTTAAAATTCAATATTTTAGGTGTTTTATAGGTTTTTGATGGTGTTGAATCTATTTTCACCATCAAAAACATGATTCAAACACGGCTTTTGAAAAATTTATTAAAAAAATTGTTAGAGTTCAGCAGCGGAAATATAAAATCAAATAAGACACACACAGCATTCAACCATGAAAAACACAAATTTTAACGTGGTTCACCCAACCAATCTGGGCTACGTTCACCTAACAGGGCATCGGAAATCTCATTAATCAACTGCAGAAATACAATAGCAGAGTTTCTCATCTGCTCAGCTCTTCCTCACTACACATTCCTCATCATGCTCACTTGCCTCTACGGGCTTACATTTTATAGCTGTGAATGAAAAAAAACTCATAAATTCTCTCACAACAAATATAGGATACATTAATTCCTCATCAGAAATTGATGGAGCCAATGTCGCAACAAATCCTATTGTTGTCACCTACATGAGATTTTCTCCAAAAATAAGAAAAGGAAAATCTCAACAATCTCCACCTTGACAACAATTAGCCTGATACCCTGTTCATTATTATTTTTATCTTTTCTGCAAGCCAAGAGAAGCCAGACACCATCGTAGCTTTTCTAACAAAACTGGTTTCGTGAACATGTCTGCACAGTTTTCCTTTGTATGCACCTTTTCAAGAGAGACTCTTCTTTCAGTGATAAACTGTCTTACAAAATGGTATTTGATAGGTATGTGCTTTGATTTACTATGATAGGCGGGATTTTTAGCCAAGTGAATTGCACTTTGACTATCACAAAATAACTTGATGTTGTCCTGCAACCTACCAAACTCACCAAACAAACCTTTCAAACTGCTTCTTTGCAAGCATGTGAAGCAGCTATGTATTCTGCTTCTATAGTGGATAACGCAACAATGTTCTGTAGCTTTGACATCCAGCTAATAGCTCCACCTGCAAGAGTAAAGACATACCCTGAAGTTGACCTTCTCTTATCCAAATCACCTGCAAAATCAGAATCAACATACCCACAAACAAATTCACTACTCCTGTTATAAGTGATACAGTAATCACTTGTGCCTCTCAGATATCGAAGCACCCATTTCACTGCTGACCAGTGTTCTTTTCCTGGATTTGCCATATACCTGCTGACAACCCCAACTGCATGTGAAATATCTGGTTGAGTACAAACCATCGCATACATCAAACAACCTACTACATTGGCATATGGAATTCGAAACATATATTCCTTTTCTTCATTAGTGTTAGGACATAAACTTGAAGAAAGCTTAAAATGGGAAGCAAAAGGGACTGAAACAGGCTTCACATTGTTCATACCAAACCTCAAGAGTATCTTTTCAATATACTTCTGTTGTGATAGCCTCAGCTTACCATTACTCCTGTCTCTGAAAATCTCCATGCCCAAAATCTGTCTTGCTGCTCCTAGATCTTTCATATCAAACGTCCTAGCCATATGAGCCTTTAACCTGTTGATCTCTGTTATGCTTTTGCTTGCTAAAAGCATATCGTCAATATACAACACTAAGATAATGAACATGCCATTAATTAATTTCTTAAAGTAAACACAATGATCATATTCACTTCTTATATAATTTTGACTCATCATGAAAGAATCAAATTTCTTGTACCATTGTCGAGGCGACTGCTTCAGACCATACAATGATTTATTGAGCCTGCAGACAAATTTCTTGTTGCGATTTTGAACAAACCCTTCCGGTTGTTCCATGTAAATCTCCGCATCTAAATCTCCATGTAAAAATGCAATTTTAACATCTAGTTGTTGTAATTCTAAATCAAGTAAAGCAAATAATGCTAACACAATCCGAATTGAAACAATTTTTACAACTGGTGAAAATATCTCATGAAAGTCAATTCCTGCTTTCTGAGAAAAACCTTTCGCGACCAGCCTCGCTTTGTACCTGTCTTCTATATCATCAACACCCTTCTTCAATTTGTAAACCCACTTACATCCCACAGTTTTTCTATCTTTAGGAAGTTCTACCAGATCCCATGTGGCATTCTTGGCTAATGCCTTCATCTCGTCCTTCATAGCCTCTTTCCACTTACCACTGTTTGAACCTTCTATAGCTTCCTGATAGCACAAAGGTTCATCATCGTTAGCAGTTAAAGCCACTGAAGTAACATAATCATCATACATTTTAGGAAGACGTCTGATTCTCGTAGACCTCCTTAAAGATGTTTCTGGTACTTCCACAATTTGCTGATTATTATCTGTAGGAACTTCTTCATGATTAGCATCTGAAACACGTTCATGATCTGCATCTGAAACTTATTCATGATCTGAACTATCATCAGTATTTGAACTGGTTTCAAACTGAATGTGTTGAAGCTTAGGTTCATTATCCTGTTTCAATTCAACATCTACATCTGGATTTTCAAGTGAGGATTCATTAAATTTAACATCTATGTAAATGATGATCTTGTGAGTAGTAGGATCCCACAACCTGTATCCCTTAGTCCCATCACCATATCCAACAAAGATATATCTTTTTGATTTAGGATCTAACTTAGAATGCTGATGTTTCGGAACTAGAGCATATGCATCACAACCAAAAACTTTCAGTTTAGAATAATCACATGGATAACCTTTCCATACCTCTTGAGGAATTTTGCATCCTATTGCAGTTGATGGTGATCGATTTACCAAGTAACAAGCTGTAGAAACCACTTCTGTCCACAATTCCTTCTGCAATTTGGCGTTACTAAGCATACTTCTTGCTCTCTCTAAAAGAGTCCTTTTCATGCGTTCAGCAACTCCGTTTTGTTGAGTATATACAATGGTTTTATGTCTTTCGATCCCAGCGTCCTTGCAATAATTATCAAAATCCTTTGAAGTAAACTCACCACCATTGTCAGTTCTTAAACATTTAATGGTTCTTCCAGTGATGTTTTCAACTAATGCTCTAAACTGTTTGAAAACTGTGAACACATCAGACTTCTTCTTTAACATGTAGACCCACACTTTTCTAGAGAAATCATCAATAAAAGATACAAAATATGACAATCCTCCATATGAGGTTGTAGGAGATGGACCCCAAACATCAGAATGGATATAATCAAGGATTCCCTTACTGGTATGTTTTCCAATTTTAAACTACTGCTTGCTTTGTTTCCCATATAGACAATGTTTGCAAAAATCTAACTTAGAAGATTTTAAACTAGGAAGTAACTTACGATCAGATAAAAATTTTAATCCTCTTTCGCTCATATGGCCCAACCTTTGATGCCATAAACGAATAGAATTACTTTCGTTTTCAGACACTGTAGAAGCATGATCTGACTCTGTTTTTCCTTCTAACTGAAAAATATTTCCAACCTTCTTTGCTTTCATTACTAGTAAAATTCCTTTATAAAATTTCATTACTCCACCTTGAATAAAGGTTTTATATCCATTAGTGTCTAGTACTCCTAGTGAAATGAGGTTTTTTCTTAGTTCAGGTACATGTCTTACATCAGTTAGAATTTTATTTTTCCCATCAAACATTTTAATCTGGATGCTTCCAATTCCCACAATATTACATGAGGCATCATTTCCCATGTAAACAACTCCATCATTGATTGATTTATAATTTTTAAACCACTCTTTATGAATGCACATGTGATTTGACGCACCAGAATCTAACATCCAATGTTGATCATGATTAGACAAACTAACTGATAACACTTCATCACTCATACCTGAAATGGATGATGAACCTGTATCTGTCGTGTTTGCTTCTTTCTTCTCTGTCGAAGAGTCTCATTTGGATGTTTGTTGTCTCTTCCAACAGTCCTTCTTCAAATGTTCTGATTTGCCACAAAACCAGCACTTTACCTTACTCTTCTTCCCTTTCGATTTTGAACGCGAGTTTTTGTGCTTACTGAAGCATCTTTCTTTAGAACGACCTCTAACCACCATTGCTTCTGATGTAGAGGTTTCTGAATTTGACCTCTTCCTTGTTTCTTCGGACAACAAAGCTCCAACAACATCATCAAATTCAAGGGTTTCTGATGAACTAAGACTTATAGAAGTAACAAAATGATCCCATGACTCGAGCAACGAGCATAATAAAGTTATAGCTTTATCTTCTGATTCAAATTTTACTTCTATACTTTCTAATTGCACCAAGAGAGTATTAAAGGTATTCAGATGATCAGTTATCATCGTACCTTCCTTCATGCGCAAGCTGTACAACTGTCGCTTTAGAAGAATCCTATTGGTTAAGGATTTTGTCATGTACAGCTTTTCAAGCTTTGTCCACAAACCAACAACAGTTTTCTCTGACAAGATGTTAAACAAAACATCATCCGCCAAACATAGTCGAATGTCGCTCAGTGCTCTTTCATCCAAGTCACTCCATTCATCATCTGTCATGGTGTAAAACTGTTTGGTTTTTCCCAACAGTGCCTTCGCCACGCCTTGTTGCACAAGTAAATCATACATCTTCACTTTCCAGATCTCGAAGTTTTTTTTGCCATTAAACTTCTCGATCTCAAACCAGGCACTTTGTGTTTTCGCCATAGCTTAATAGCTCGTGTCACAAAAATCTCCAATTTCAAAAGGAATAGTTTTTATTAAAAAAGTCGTTGTCTTTAAAAAAAAAATGCCCTTCTTCCAATAAAATGCCTTTCCCTTAATACCATATGCAAATGGCATTAAAATTACAAATCGATTTCAAACTTGTACAATATGAAGTTCCAACTTGTGACTTCATTTAAAAAATGATTTATAATGGGCCACCTCCTCTTAAATGAATAAAGTTCCACCATTTTTAATAAAATCGATTGAAGTTTTAAAACCACCACTCAAATCGATACAAATTGATTTAAATATAAACTCAAATCCTTTTTTTTCATATATCAATTTTTTTTTTTTTTTTTTTTTTTTTAAAGAAACATTGCACTAAAACTTTAATGCAAATCGATTTATATAAGTCAATGTTGAAAAAATTCAAATCGTTTGTTTGTTTTTTTTTTTTTTTTTTTAAACATTCCGCTAAAAAAAACGATTTGAATGGCATTAAAAAAAAACTTTGGCATTCCTCAATTTGTTGAACCAATGTGCAAAACGGCATTTGAATACGCTCTGGCCACAACGCCTGTTCAACGCAGCCAGTTCACCGTTCCAAGCTGCCACCGCCGGCGTACATTCCGTGTTTGATTTCTATAGACATATGCAAGTTCTACACGGCTTTGCTGTGATAAATGTTCTGGCATTTAAATTTAACAGTCCATGGAATTTACAATCAATAGTCCACGGCTCCTCCACTCTTACGCTCTGCACAGCAGCAGGCTCAACGGCTTTGACAGTTCACAAGCTTGACATAGCTCACGACCTCATTGCAAACAACAAGTCCCAAATGAAGCGCAGAACCAGACCCACGGCTCCTCCAGCTTTTTTACGCTCGCTACCAGCAACGTCGCCCTGTCTCCAACTTCAAGCTCTGATACCAATTGTTAGAGTTCAGCAACGGAAATATAAAATCAAATAAGACACACACACAGCATTCAACCATGAAAAACAAAAATTTTAACGTGGTTCACCCAACCAATCTGGGCTACGTCCACCTAACAGGGCATCAGCAATCTCATTAATCAACTGCAGAAATACAATAGCAGAGTTTCTCATCTGCTCAGCTCTTCCTCACTACACATTCCTCATCATACTCACTTGCCTCTACGGGCTTACATTTTATAGCTGTGAATGAAAACAAACTCATAAATTCTCTTACAACAAATATAGGATACATTAACTCCTCATCAGAAATTGATGGAGTGAATGTAGCAACAAATCCTATTGTTGTCACGTGCATGAGATTTTCTCCAAAAATAAGAAAAGGAAAATCTCAACAAAAATTACCCAAATTCAAGTCACTTTTGGCCATCCAAGCAATTCCTCCACCTCCCTAAACAACTCCCTTACTTTAATTTTTTTTTTTACCTTTAATATTTATGAAATAGATTATATATTTTGTATTTAATTTTAAATGTGTTTTAACCTTTAATTTGTGTTAACTTTGGAATTCCTTATTGGAAAGGTTCGTATTATGTAAAATAAATATGCATAATGAATTTCTTATATTTAATTTTTAGTATTTACAAACTTATGTTTGTTTCAGGAGTATTTATGTTACACCAGAAAGTTATATTAATAATCTTTGGAATTAGCATAATAATAGCTTGATCATTAGAAATCAAATTTCTTAATTTGTAATTATTAAAAAAATATGAAAAGCTAAATTGATAATAGCTATGTTAACCTAAAATATTTTTTGGATTTTAAGATCCAATTCCTTATACATGTTCACTCCAAAAACAAATATTTTAATATAAAAAAATTTATATATTAAATAATTAAATAATTACAAAATTGTACTTTTCTAAATCAAGTGTTTTTCTAAATCATAATTTACGAAATTTTTATTTATAAAAATCAAATAGAAATATTGCTGTTGTGATTCAGTATATATGTTAGTCAAAGTAAAAGTATATTTCTTATAAACTTTTATTTCAAAATTCTTATTAACTATCTCATTTAAAAAATTCTTGTAAACCATATATTATTACATTTTTTAAATACCCTACGTTATTAAATTATTTTAAATGTTTTATATTTTAAATAATAATAATTGTTTTATCCATATTTATAAACAATTATTTACTAGCTTTTGAAGCAGGAGGTGGTGCAAAGAGCATTTGGAATGAAAGGTGTACAAGTATGAACCATTAGCACATAATAGGGAATGTACAAACAAAATGTTATCCTTGCTATTTATAGATTTTATTCTATGAAATCATTTTTTGAATAATAATTACTATTCTACCCATATAATAGGGAATGTACAAACGGAAAGTGTTATCCTTGTTATTTATAGATTTTACTCTAATGAAACCAGGAAACAATTATTTACTAGCATTTGCACTAGGAGGTGGTGCAAATAGCATTTCCAAGGTGTACAACTATGAACTAGTAGCACACAATAGAGAATGTACAAATAGAAAGTGTTATCCTTGCTATTTATAGATTTTACTCTAATGAAACCATTTTTTGAATAATAATTACTATTCTACCCATATTTATAAACAACTATTTACTAGCATTTGCATGAGGAAATGGTGCAAAGATCATGTGGAAGGTGTACAATTATAAACCAGTAGCCGAGAATAATAAATGTACATTTTCAAGCTTCTGTGGTTATCGTTATTTGAAAGAATCTCCGGATTATCCACAGTGTTATAAAACGATGGTCGACGTTTTTTTTTTAAGGAATCTCTGGATTATCCACTGTGTTATAAAAATATGGTCGATGTTTCGAATCCCAACGAGGATCCATCTTCAGGACAATATGGATCCCCATTAGGATTCAAAAAGTCGAACATCCTTTTATAACACTGTGATAATCCAGAGATTCATTCAAATAAATGTACAAACAAAAAGTGTTATCCTTGCTATTTTTAAACTTTACTCCAATAAAACCACCCACTCATTCATCAAAATAAAATATTCACCAATAATATACTCATAATAAAACATTTAGATGCTATACCAATAAATAAAAAGAAACCTAAGAAGGAAATCTACTTCACACTAGAAAAATTATTTACTTGTTTCCACTTCTAAATTGTATGCCCTATCTGCTATATATCTCCCATATGCACATATGTTGAGATATAAGTTAAACTTAGATATGCCTCATAGATATTGATGCTGAGATGATATATAAGTTAAAATATATGCCTTGTGATGATGTTATTTTAAACAATTCTTTAGCTGGCACGTGGATTACGAGATCCCATGATTATACTTTCATCTCAGCTCTCAAAATTTATCATTTATTTAAATAAGTGAAAGAGCCTTCCTAATTGCTCTTGAAATTTGGACTAAATTAAGTGTGTTGGGTTCATGTAAACTTGATAATGCATTGGATTAATCAATTTAACAACAATGTTTGAAAAATTGTGAACATTCATCAATTCCTTTAATGCCATAAAAGTAAAGGAAATTCTTGGAGGGTAGAAGGTTTCTATTATTTAATTCTCACATACTAATAAATTAAATGTTTGTGGAATAAATTGATAGTAGAAATGGTTGTCGTGGACTTCATGCATAGTTGTGTTATGAAACCAGCTCCAAAAATAGAAGAAAAGAGAGATCAACGCCTTAGAAATAAGCCACTTCGAGGGGGCAACCTCCTTTACATTACATAAATGAACAATTCTTGGATGATACAAATGACAAAACCTCCTTCTATATATAGGAGTCCATGAGGTCACAATATAACCCTTTCCGACCTAACAATAACGATGTAAGGGCACAATAATAACAATATTGAGGTTACAAGGGTACAACAATAACAATAAGGGGGTCACACTAAAAACAATAAGCGACTATACTAGTAATATAGGGACCTAACATGCCCCTCTCCTTCAAAAAAGTGTTGTTATCTCTAGATGATTATGTATAAAATTCTCATCCTCCCATGTAGAATATTCAGTGGGTAAGTTCTTCTAGTTGATGAGATGCTCTAAAATTGATCGATTTTGTAGTTGTTGAGTTCTTGTTTCCGTGACTGCTTCAGGTTCCAATATGATTTTTCCTTCCTAATCAAGTTCTGGCAATATTTTTTAAACTGGAATTTTGTCCCCTATAACCTTTTTTAAGCATGAAACATGGAAAACTAGATGCACTCGCGAAGAAACAGAAAGCTCCAATTTGTATGCCATAGTACCAATATTTTGCAACACCTTGTAAGGACCATAGTACTTTGGCGATAGTTTATTATCCTTCTCAGCTTGCTTGAGGGAAATTTGCTTGTATGGTTGTAGCTGTAAAATACCCAGTCTCCTACATCAAAACTTCTCTCACTGCGATGTTGATCTGCCTGTTGTTTCATTCGATTTTGTGCCAAATTTAGGTTATCCTTTAAGAGTTGGAGAACTTCTTTTTTATGCTCAATGTGATATTCCACTGCTTGAACCTTGGAATTTTCTCTTAAAGTAAATGTGATGGACGGTGGATGATATCCATAAAGTGCCATAAATGGGGTCATTTTTGCTGCAGTATGGAAGGAAGTGTTATACCACCATTCAATGAGAGGTAGCCACTTGAACCATTGTGTTTTCTTATCAGATACAAAACAACAAAGATATCCTTCGAAACATTTATTCACTATCTTATTTTGACCATCGGATTGAGGATGATAATATGAGCTATGAGCTAGTTGAGTACCCAAACAAGAAAATAATTTCGTCCAAAAATTTCCAGTAAAAATGGGATCTCTGTCACTTACAATAATCTTTGGGTTTCCATGTAGCTTTTTAATTGTTTCCATAAATGCAGTAGCAACTGTACTTGCTTTAAATTGATAATATAATGCACAAAAGTGTGCATACTTGGTAAGTCTATCAACTACCACCATGATGGCACTCTTTCCTTCGGACTTAGATAAACCTGTGATAAAATCCATTGAAATCTCCTCCCAATGTTGACTTGGAATGGATAAAGGTTGTAGAAGACTCAGGGTCATAATTGTCTCAACTTTATTTTGCTGGCAAACCAAAAATTCTACCACAAAATTTTGAATATCAGATTTAAGGCCCTCCCAAAAAAATTCTTTCTTCACCTTGTGGTAAGTTTTTAAAAATACTGAGTGTCCTCCTACAGGAGAAGTGTGCAATTCCAAAAGAATATTTTGTTTTTGTTGGGAATTCTTGCAAATATATACGTGATCTTTGTACCATAAGGAATCATTTTTCCAACTAAATGTATCACATGTACTAGGATCTTGCTACAACTTTTGAATGAGTGTCCACATTTCTCCGTCCTTCTTCCATTCATCCCTTACTTTGGTTATCCAATTTGGTTGGATAATACAAATGGCACAAAGCAATGCTTCCACCTCTTCATCCTTTCTTGAGAGTGCATCTACAACAACATTTAACTTCCATTTTTTTTAGATGATTTCAAAGTCATAACCCAACATCTTTGTGACCCATTTTTGCTACTCTTCTGAAGATAGTCTTCGTTCCAAAAGGTGTTAAAGACTATCATGATCATTTTTTTACCTTGAAGTGTCTTCTCATTAGGTAAGGTCGCCATTTCTTTAGTGCATGTAGTATTGCCAACATTTCCTTCTCATAAATAGCTTTACGTAAATACTTTCCATTGATTGGAAAAAATTCAAAAGCTATGGGTCTTCCTTCTTGCATTAAAACAGCACCAATTCCATTTCCTGAGGCATCACATTCCACAATAAAGGTTTTTGTGAAGTCTGGCGTAGCTAAGACTGGTGTTAGGTACATTTCCTCTGTAAGATGTTCAAAGGCCTTAGTTGCTTCAGGAATCCATGAAAATGCATCTTTCTTCAATAATGTTGTTAGAGGTGTTGATATTCTCCCATAATTCTTTAAAAAATTGCGATAATGCCCTGTTAACCGAGAAATCCTCGTAACTGATTTATGGTTGTGGGGACTTTCCATTCCTTAATGGCTTTAATTTTGTTAGGGTCAACCTTAACACCCTCGTGAGATACAATATGACCCATATATTCCACCTCTTGTACTCCAAAGAAACATTTTGATGTTTTTGCATATAATTGTTTCTCCTCTAGTAGTTTGAGCACCCTGTCAACATGTTGAGCATGATCCTTCCAAGACCTGTTGTAGATTAGTGTGACATCAAAAAATACTAGCACAAATTTTCTAAGGAAGGGTTTGAAAATGGAATTCATCAACCCTTGAAATGTAGAAGGTGCATTGGTAAGGCCAAAAGGCATGACAAAAAATTCATAATGACCCTCATGAATTTGAAATGTTGTTTTTGGAATATCTTCAGTCTTCATTCAAATTTGATGATATCCTTAACAAAGATCTAACTTGGTAAAATAAATTGCTCCATGTAATTCATCCAATAATTCATCAATCACAGTAATGGAAAATTTATATTTAATGGTGAGCTTATTGAGCTCCCTATAATCTAGACACATGCACCATGATCCCTCCTTCTTGTGCACGAATACTACTAGAGCAGAGAAAGAACTTTGACTAGGTTGAATGATACCAGCCTCTAACATTTCTGCAATCATACATTTAATTTCTCTCTTTTGGACATAAGGATATTTATAAGGCTAAATGTTTGGAGGAACACTTCATGGAATCAAATGAATAGCATGATCATGATCATGAATACATGGGATTCCTTTGGGAGTTTCAAACACCTTGAAATGATTTTTCGATACTTTTTGGAGATCTGGAGAAATAGATGATTTTGATGTTGGAACTTCTAATGAGCATAATTGTGCAATTACGCCTCATTGTTCTTTCTTCAGAATATTTGTCATGACATTAGAGCTTATTATCATTTTTGGCTTCTCTGCGATACCCTGTAATTCAATTTCCCTTCCTTCTGAAAAAAAATTCAAGAAAATTTCTTGAAAATTAAAAGCTATCGTCCCCAAATATTGTAACCATTGTACTTCTAGTACAACATCGGCACCTCCCATTGGAATGGAAAGAATTGGATTATTCAATACATATTCCCCCTTGGTTAGCTTGATATTATGGCATTTTCTAGAGCAATTAGTTCCTCCATTTGCAACCATCACTTGAAATTATGGTGCTGGGTATAGGAAACAATTCAATTCCTTGGCTACCTTACAATGAATAAAATTACGGGTACTACCCAAATCAATCAACACTATTACCTTTTTCTTCTTGATATGTCCTTCTATCTTGAGAGTTTGAGGAGTGGTAATTCCTGCCAATGCATTACACGATATGGTCAGACTCATTTCTTCTTCTTCTAGGGTTGGTTCCTGGTGTATATCCTCTTCTTTTGAAGTTTCTTGTTCATTGTCTTCCTCCTCTTCACTATCTATGTAAAATAATTTCTTCTCAGCACACTTATGACCTTTAGTGTATTTTCTATCACAACTGTAGAAAAGCCCTTTTGCTCTTTTTTATTCTAATTTTTGTGGTGTCAACCTTCTAGGTTGTGGAATTCTAGGAGTAGTAACACTTCCATCTTTATAGATGTGAGTGGTAGGCTTCCTTGTCGCCATAATTTTACATTCATTTTTTCTTGCCATCCTGAATGCCTTCTCCAATGAATCAGGTTCCCAAACGCGAACTTCATGGTGGATGTTATCCTTTAAAGTCCCTATGAAGACATCAATCATGTGTTCCTCTAGAATATCAGTTACCCTTATATTCAATTTTTGGAATTCCTCAATGTGCTCCACCACTGAACCCTTTTGTTTGAGATTTATCAATTGGCTAAAGAAGGTGTTTCTCTTTGTATCCTCATAATGTGCTATCATTTCCTTCGTAAAAATTGACAAAATGACAACTTTTTTATGGGAGCAAAGCCATCAATACCATACAAATGTGTTTTGTTCTAAATGTAAATTTGAAATGTGTACCTTTTGTGTGTTTTTCACATTATTGAGATCAAAATATTGCTCCATCTGTAGCATCCATGTTACGGGATCCTTGCCATCAAACTTCGTCATATCCATATTTGGAATATGGTGGTTCTTCAATCCAACATTAGAGTTTATGAAATCATGATTAACATTTATTTTGTTCTCCTCATGAGTTTCCTCTATTATCTTTCCGCCATTAGGAATCATTTCTTGTATTAACCTTGTCATCAAATCTACCATGTCTGCTTTTAAATCATTCTTCATATCTTCCATGTTGTCTTTCATTTTTTCATCGATCTTAGCTTCCATATCATCCATCTTAGCTTCCATGCCATCCATATTAGCTTCCATATCATTCTTCAAACCATCCATCTTAGCTTCCATGCATTTTTTTCAAACCATCCATATTAGCTTCCACGTCTTTCTTTAAAACTTCCATTGCATCTTTTGTTGCTCTTTGCGAGAGCGAAATTTTTTGCACTTTCTCTTGTAATTTTGATATGTCATGTTTCACTTCTTCCTCTTCATGATTCATAGTAGAGCCTTCTAAAGGCTTAATGGGTGTTGAATTATTTTTAGGTGACATTTTAGAACCCAATACTGCATTTATGCTTCAATATTCCCTTGGAATCACTTCAAACTTATTTTTCACACAAGACTTCTGCAATTCAGAAAAAAAATACACATTTTTTTCTTTCTTTTGAGGAGCTCGATATTGAAACTGAATTATCTTTGTGATTCAGATATTCAATATATGAAATTTTTCCCTATAGTAGCCCTCTAAATATTCTTTCTAATCCCATAGTTCTTACCTTATTTGGATTCTTCAAGCTAAAGTTATACCCAATCTCCCACAATGACCTAATTATGGACTGGTTCAGCAGAGCGAACTTGTACGATGTGCCACATGTCAGTGTTTCCTCCTTTGGCTCTAAAATTGATACACAAGAAACTAAAATCCATGTTATTACGGCCACATTTTATGGAATTCCAATCCGATGCTTAGAGAGAGAGGTATGACGATTTTCCTACGGTCACCTCTTTGAGATGAAATTTGGGAGCCTGAAAAACCCATAACTTCCACAGATCATATCTTCAAAAATATTGCGAACCAAGGTCTGAAATTTTTACAAGAAGTTCCTCAGGATTTCGACTTCGCGTGATAAAAATTTTAGCTTCTGAGCCTTCATATAAGAAACGTTATCTCGAAAATTCCACGATGACATGTTTGGAGCAGCAAAACCCTAGAATCCAAAGCTCAGATACCAAATGTTATGAAACCAACTCCAAAAATAGAAGAAAAGAGAGATCAACGCCTTAGAAATAAGCCAATTAGAGGGGGAAACCTCCTTTACATTTCATAAATGAACAATTCTTGGATGATACAAATGACAAAACCTCCTTCTATATATAGGAGTCCATGGGGTCACAATATAATCCTAACCGACCTAAAAATAATAATGTAAGGGCACAATACTAACAATATTGGGGTTACAGGGGTACAACAATAATAATAAAGGGGTTACACTAACAAAAATAAGGGACTATACTATTAATATAGGTACCTAACAAGTTGGGATTTGCATGAGGCCCACGTGCCTCTGGCTCTCTTAACCAACCCTAAACACGCCAACAACGAACTATTCAACACCATTTCACTCCTTTGCAAACCTGTAATGCTCCTTGAGTAAAATCGAGATTACTCCTTCAATATTGCCATTAGAGAGGCTCATATAGATTTTTATACATAGACTCCATATCTGAGAAAATTTTGGTGATATTTAGTTTTTGTTTTACTGCTTTATGGCGGCATTGCTAATTCCCTGCTCAGCCTGCTTTCTATAGGCCCAACGGTAGAACTAAGAAAAAAATATATCCATACATAGAAATGATAACCATATATTCAACAGAGTCTCCTAGAATGGACTAGGATGCCTGGTCAGAGTCTATTCCATGGTAAGTGTGTCTTCTCTGCGTTATAGGTTACCAGTTATCGATATTTTCAATATTTAAAATTCCATGATTATTCGAACTAAAATCATGTGTGTATGTATTGCAGGTTTCTAATCTCAGCATAGTTGTTGTGTTTTGGGTTTCGTATTGGTTGAGAAGCCCTAGAGAACGTACAAACAACATCAACACCATCTTTTTCCAAATTGCAAAATATTTCTAATTGAAATTTAATGAGTGAAGCTACTCATATAAATCAAATTTCTTGATATTTTGAAATATAATCAAAGAATTTGGTGATGGTTTATATGAAGGAGACAAAGGACCCACGCCCCCATCTAGAGCCCTATTATGTCATTTCAATATAGATTGTTACATTTTAGTGATTGTAGGCCTAGATGTACCAGTCGATGTGCCTTATGTTATCACTAAACTGAGGCCGATGGGTTGCTTCAACAGTCAATTCAGAGTAAATTTTTCAAACCAATTTTGGTTGGAAATTATCCTTTCCAACCTGAGAGGGCTATCTCAATAATTTGTATGATTTTCAATAGATAATTTTTGGAACAAAGATGGCTAACTCTTGAGTTTGTTCTGATTGGTTTTTTTATGCAAGTGAAGGATTTAAATTAATGGCTACCATTAGGCATGGAGTCAGAGGGAACTCAATCACATGGAAAAAAATCTAACATGGAAGTTGAGGCATGTGTGTATTCTCATTAAAATACAACTTTAACAGTAAACCATATGCATACAGGAAATTGGAGAATGATCAAACATGAATTCCATGTGATTACACATAAAGCAAACTGAATAAACATCAACTAGAAAGATAAGGCAAACACATATGAAAACACATGATGAATCTCAGGTGTGAGAGAAGTTTTCTGTAACTTTCTATTTCTGATTGTAAATTATTACAAAAGTAGTTTCTAGCATCACATCAATCAACCCCCCTAATCCTTCTATCTTCCTATTTATAAAATTAGATATCTTTACATGTAGTCTACCAGCTAGGTTGATTAGGAGATCATGTATTTTTCTCAAAATTGAATGTGCTTGAAACTATACCGAACCTGAGTGATGGATTATATCTCGTCGTTGCAATTTCGGCGCCACAAACGGTTCGAAAAATCGATATCGTATGAGGGAGATATCGCATTTTGATCGTTTTCCTAAATAGCTAAAATTTTGTGACAAGAGTGACTGGGATGGCCAGTCAGCATGTAGGTAGAATCAGCAAAAATGGAATATTATAGGAATATTCCATTTCCTCCATACCAGTAAGGTTTCACCACCTGGCGCATTTAGGGGCGTTGATATGGTTGTATGAGTGTATTTGGTGGCTCGTTGGATGGGTGACACGTGGCCAGTCTAGAGGCTGCCATGTGTCCCTTGGACAGTTATGTAAAATTTTGTTTGGGTCTTGGGGGTTCAACCCCATGACCTCTGGCACGCCTGCACATGTCTCCACCAACTCCTCTATACAATGACTTAACTATTATAGCACTCCACATGTATTTAAAGTTTAAACATTGGCAAGTTTGGAGGGGGGGACCACCGGTGGTCCCAACCCGCCAGTGGCCCCATTTGGAATGGTCACATGACAAAAAACAAGACCGCAGCATCAAGTGTTTCGACGGTTCTGGAAAACCTTAACCCACGGCGGCCGTTGGAACATTTACATGTAACCACACTCACCGCAACATTTTTACCACATTCCACAGTTACGAAACGGCGGAAAAACATGCAGCATTAAAAACTCTAACATGTATCACATGCCAGTGTTAAGGTTGGAGCCGACAGTTAAATGGAACTCCGACATCTCCGGGTTTCGCTCCAAGTTTTTTGTGGAGTTAAACCATGACCGTGGGGTTTAAGGGGGTGGGCATGTGGCCACCCCTACCCCTAACCATTAACATTTAATACAACATTTTTCACTGGAAAATTTAATAGCTCACCACCAAAATTCAGATATTTTTCTATTTTTAACCACAGACAAGTGCAGTTCTCCACTTTTAGTGGAGTTTTTGCAGGATTCATTGGGAAAATGTCTAGGGAGGTCAATTTTCGACCAATTTGGGTGAAACAAGAGTCTACCTAGACTAATTAGAGAATTCTGGAGCCACTGATGCAAATAAAATAGCCATTCGAGGCTTGTAAACATATTTATTTGCAATTTTGAACATAATGACAAAGAGGGGCATTCCATTGGGAATTGGACCAGCAAATGTAGCCCAGGAGGGGTGAGCTACTTCATCATGCCTGCTATGTAAAACTTATGTGTGATGTTATTTCTCTGTTATACACTATTGTTCAGTGTTATTTAGGCTTAATTACATGCTTAAAACTCACAAATTCATCTATGTTTCATGGTTAAATTACTCATTCCTTAAGCAAACAAATGGAGAAAAATTGTACATGTTTTATAACTGAAAAGACACTTAGCACAACAAAAAAATGCAGTCCTTTCAGATAAGGTTGGTATCAGAGCTAGAGTTTATTCTCTCGTGTTTTTGTGTGAAAATATTTGTTTAACTCTTTGAAATTGCTCACATGCTTACTAGGCTCAAGCTTAAGAGAGGAGAAGTAAAATTAGTGGAAGCAAGAGGTTATCAAAGTGAGCCACAACAAAGGAGGGTAAGATTGCCACATTCTCCACCACCTAGTTCACCTCCAAAAGAAGCAGAAGAAGCATTAGGCATGCCTCCATAGGAAGAATAAATCCATGAAGAGGTGGATCCCAAAGAAGAAGAAAGAGTGTTCAGGAAAGCATTCCTTGACATGACTGAGATGGTGAGAGTCCTTTATCAAGAAAGGAATGAGAGACTAGAAGGAGAAGGATCCAAACTTCACAAGGAAGGACAGGGATCATCAAGAGGTCAAAATGATGAAGATAAATCAAATGAGGGCAATGGAGGAAATGGAGGTAGTGGAAAGTCACCATCCTCACCCTCATCATCATCATCCTCTACTTCATCTTTAGTACATCAGCCACACAAGTCAAAGAACACTGGTAAAATTCCTTTTCTAAAACTTGATGTTAAGTTTGAATTGCCAATGTTTAATGGTGAAGTCAATGTAGAAAATCTTGATAATTGGATTAGGAAATTAGAGGTCTATTTGAGAATTCATAACATTCATGATGATGATACCACAATCCAACTAGCTTCATTGAGAATGGAAGGTGCAACACTTGTTTGGTGGGAAGCCAAGACAAAGGAGGAGATCAAGAAGCATGGTAATATTATCCTATCATGGACTGATTTCATTACTGCAATAAAACAATAGTTTTATCCATTAGATCATATGCATAAAGCCATAATGAACTGGAAAAATTTTAGACAATTGAAAGGACAAAATGTGCAAGAATACACCCAAGAATTTAGGAGAAGAGCTCTCTTATTAGGGGTAGATTTGCAGAGCCAAGATACTTTGCTCAAGTACATAGGAGGCTTACATAGCTACCTAAGACATATTATTCTCATGTTTAACCCTACAAGTCTAGATGAATTTTGTGTTCAGACCACACATCTAGAAGCTAAAGGGAAAAACATTACTGATGAGGGTAGGAAGAAACCTTTTAAGGGAAAAAAAAAAAGAAAATGCCTCAAAAGGAGAGGGAAAAAATAATGCATATTTCAAGAAATAGGGAGAAAAAGTGGTTTGTAAACATTGTTCAGGAGAAGGCCATGAAGAGAAAAATTGTTGGAAATTACATTCTGAAAAGAGGCCCAAACATCAGAACAACAAAGGGAAACAAAAAATTGCAGCTACAACTCAACATGATTTAGGAGAGGATTCATGTGATGAATCTAAAATTATAGCCATGGGATTGAAGAAAATTAAGGGGAAATAAATTGAAACAAAACCTAGTACTAGTACATCAAACTGTCACATACAAGCTCCAAATGAAGAAGAGAGAATTGAACTGTTTCATGTGAGGGTCATATCCAAACATACCAAGATTGACACACTGTTTGACAATGGGTCACAACAAAACTTAATCTCTGAAGACTTGGTCAAGAAACTTAGTCTTGATATCATTCCACATCCAAAACCATATCCACTTGGGTGGATTTGTAAGGAAGAAAATTTATAGGTTTCAAAGAAGTGCATATTGCAGTTTGCAATAACTGCACATTTTGTTGACAGTTGAATTAGATGTGGTTCCACTTGATATTACAGGTATTGTGTTCGACAGTCCTTACTTGTATGACAGGAAAGTGATATTCCATTGGCATGAGAAAAAATCCCATTTATTCAAAGATGGCAAGGAGTACATTGTTAGAGCACATCGCAAGAAGACAAATATTGCCATGGTAAATGTTGGACAAGTAAAGAGGCTGGTGAATTCAAGTAAGAAATTTGTTCTTCTAATGATTAAGCCTAAATCTGATGTTAATCATGAATCATTTGAGGATTGTGATCCTAAGTTGAAATCAGATTTATATGATGTAGTTTATGCACATCATGAGATGTTTCAGGAGCCAACAGGATTGCCTCCAAAAAGAGAGATTCAACATGAGATTCAATTGCAACAAGATTGTCCTCTTCCAAACATCGGCATGTATCGCATGTAGATAATTCAGAATGCTAAAATAAAGAGGAAAATCAAGGACATGTTGGACAAGGGACTCATAAGGCGAACCACTTCGCCATGTGGTTCACCCATAGTCTTGATTCCGAAGAAATATGGGACTTGGCGCATGTGTGTAGACTTCAGAGCTTTGAACAAGATAACGGTAAAGAATCGATACCCACTCCCAAGGATAGATGATTTGCTTGATAAGATGAAAGAAGCAAAGTTTTTCACTAAGTTAGATTTAAGAAGTGGATATCATCAAGTAATAATTGCAAAAAGTGATATATGGAAGATTGCATTCAAAACCAAGCAAGGACTCTTCGAGTGGTTGGTTATGTCGTTTGGTTTGTGTAATGCACCGGAAACTTTCATGCATGTTATGGATAATGTTTTGTGTCCATTTCTTGATGAATTTGTGATTTTGTATTTAGATGATATACTAATTTTCAGCAAAAAAATAGAATAACATGTCTTGCATGTGAAAAGGGTGCTTGATGTTTTGAAGAAAGAGAAATTATTTCTTAAGATGTCAAAATGTGAGATCGGAAAGACTTCTCTAGTTTATTTGGGACACATTGTAGGAGGAGGTGAGTTGAGAATTTATCCTTCTAGAGTGGAAGCCATTTTTAATTGGCCCACTCCCAAAATAGTAACCAAGGTAAGAATTTCTTAGGCACAACTCGGTATTGGAGAAATTTTATTGCTACATTTTCTACCATAGCAGCTCCTATGCATGCAGTGAAAAGTGTGAATAAAGGCTTCCAATGGGGAGGAAAGTAGCAGCAAGATTTTGAATCTTTAAAAGAAAATATAAGTTCAGCTCTGGTCCTTGCATTACCGAATTTGAGATAGCCATTCGAGATACAAACTGATGCTAGTGATTATGCCATGGGCACAGTACTTTTGTAGCATGGTAAGCCTGTCGCGTTTCATTCTGAAACATTTAATGATGCTATAAATAATTATCCTACGTATGAAAAATATTTGTATGCATTGGTACAAAGCTTCAAGAAGTGGAAACACTACTTGATGGGTAAAGAGACGATTATACATACCGATCACCAACCGTTATAGTACTTGCAGTCACAAACAAATTGCAGCAATCACAACATTTTAGGTGGATGGGATTTCTTCAACAGTTTCACTTGGTTATAAGGTACAAGAAAGGTATTTTCAATAAAGTTACTGATATGCTTTCAAGGCCAATTATAATTTATTCTACTTTACTTAAAAATTATTCTATTGTACAGGAGAGTTACATAGAACAATATGCACATGATGTTGATTTTCAAGATGTGTATGCTAGTTTGAGTGAAGAGAATCAGGTTGAGGAAAATGATTATCACATGCATAAAAAAAATTTGTTTCATTTGGGTAAGATGTGTATACCACAAGGAGAGAGACTTAGTGTCCTGAGAGAGGCTCATTCGTCTCTTATTTTTGGACACTTTGGGGTAAGTAAAATAGTGGTGCATCTACAGAGGTATTGCTATTGGCCTCGTATGATAGATAGTGTGTCACGTTTTATAAGAGGTTGTTCTATGTGTGCAACAAGCAAGCCTAGCAATAGGAAGCTTGGGTTGTACACGCCACTACCGGTACCATCAAGACCATGGGAGAGTGTCTCCATGGACTTTGTTGGAGGTCTACCTATGTCAAGAAAATAGCATGATTATCTTTTTTTAGTTGTGGATAGATTCAGTAAAATGTGTATATTTATGCCATGTAAGAAAACCATTACTACTGAACAAACTGCTGAAATTTATTTTCAATATGTATGGGTTCATTATGGACTGCCAACTTATATCTTTAGCGACAGGTATTCCATATTCATTGGGAATTTTTGGTCTAATATTTGGAAGATGATGGACACAAAGTTGAAAAATAGTACTATTTTTCATCCGCAAACTGATGGCCAAACCGAGGTGGTGAACCAAACATCCCAAGTTGTGGGATGAACAACTGCATTAGATTTAGAACACTTGGTCGCAAACATCCCAAGTTGTGGGATGAACAACTACAATAGATTCAACACGCTTACAACAGGGCCAAAAACTCTTATACAAAAACTTCACCTTTTGAAGCCTGCTTTGGGTTTTTCCGAACTCGCCACTAGACTTCATCTTTGAGAAGGATGTTGCAATTGATGGGAAAATTAATATTGACAAGGCTCGAAATTTCATTGAGAAAATTCAGATTATTCATCAACAAGTTCAAGAATAGCTTGAGAAGAGTCAAAGAAAATACAAGGAGAGGCATGACAAACATAGAGTTGATCACAAATTTCAAGAAGGAGACTAGGTATGGTTGCACATAAGCAAAGAAAGGATGCAAGGAGAAGGTAAAAATCTCAAACCCATTTTCTATGGTCCATTCAAGATCATCAAGAAAGTTGGTAACAATGCCTTTCAACTTGACTTACCTTCATATATGCAAATGTATTCATTTTTCAATGTTTAAAATTTACGTTTGTATGAGCCCCCTTTGATTGATGATCAAAGGAGTGTTGTTCAGTTGTCGTCCATAGAATATTTCTCACCAGAATGGATGAGCTCAAGGACGATACCATCCTTGACAGGAGGACAAGAACATCTAAGAGGGGAAGTGCCAACTACCTTCAAGTTCGGCTCAATGGCAGTAAGCCAAGCAAGGAAAAGTGGATGGAAGTTGGAAAGGTGATGGAGTTGTACCCTCATCGACTGAACAGGTAGTTAAAGTATTTTGGGGTCCAAAAGCTTCCCAATGGGGAGGTGTGATCAGGAGATCATGTATTTAGCTAAAAAATGAAAGTGCTCGAAATTGTACTGAACCTAAGCAACCGAGTATATCTCATTGTTTTGATTATGGCGCCGCAAATGGTTCGAAAAAATGATGTCATATGAGGGAGATATCATGTTCTGATAATTTTCCTAAACAGCTAAAATTTTGTGACATGAGTGACTGGGATGCCCAGTCAACATGCAGGTACAGTAAAAAAATGGAATATTTTGGGAATATTTTGTTTCCTCCATACCAGTAAGGTTTCGCCACATAGCGCATTCAGGGGCGTTGATATGGTTGTACGAGTGTATTTGGTGGCTCGTTGGATGGGTGACACGTGACCAGCCTGGAGGCTGCCATGTGTCCCTTGGATAGTTATGTAAAATTTTGTTTGGGGTCTAAGGGGTTCGACCCCATGACCTCCGGCATGCCTGCACATGTCTCAACCAACTCCGTTATACAATGACTTAACTATTACAGCACTCCACAATTATTTAAAGTTTAAACATTGGCAATTTTGGAGGGGGAAACCCACCAGCGGCCCCATTTGGAATGGTCACATGTCGGAAAAAAAAAAACCGCAGCATCAAGTGTTCCAACGGTTTTGAAAAACCTTAACCCATGATGGTCATTGGAACATTTACATGTAACCACACTCACCGCAACATTTTTTACCACATTCCATGGTTACAAAATGGAGGAAAAACCTACAGCATTAAAAACTCTAACAAGTATCACATGCTAGTGTTAAGGTTGGAGCTGATGGTTAAATGGAACTCCGACATCTCTGGATTCTGCTCCAAATTTTTTGCAGAGTTTTAAACCATGGTCGTGGGGTTTAAAGGGGTGAGCATGTGACCACCCCCGCCCCTAATCATTAACATTTAATACAACAATTTTCACTGGTGGAGTTAATAGCACACCACCAAAATTCAGATATTTTGCTATTTTTAACCACAGACAAGTGCAGTTCTCCACTTTTAGTGGAGGTTTTTTAGGAGTCATTGGGAAAATGGCTAGGGAGGTCAATTTTCGGCCAATTTTGGTGAAACAAGAGTCTACCTAGACTAATTGGAGCATTATGGAGCCACTGGTGCAGAGAAAACAACCATTAGAGGATTTTAAACACATGTATTTACAATTTTGAGCATAATGACAAAGAGGGACATGCCATTGGGAGTTGGACCAGCAGATGTAGCCCAGGAGGGGTGAACTGCTTCATCATGCCTGCTATGTAAAACTTATATGTGATGTTAATTATTTGTTATACATTGTTGTTCAGTGTTATTTAGGCTTAATTACATGCTTAAAACTCATAAATTCATCTATGTTTCATGGTTAAATTACTCATTCCTTAAGCAAACAAATGGAGGAAAATTGTACATGTTTTATAACTGAAAAGACACTTAGCACAACAAATTAATACAATCCTTTTAGATCATGGATAGACCTTCGAATGCTCCCAAAGACACCTTATCCAAACAAGAAACAGATTACAAGGAGGGAATCTAGTGACAATTATGTTTTCAAGAGTTCAAAACCTACTAGGACTCTAACATTATTTATTTCACTAACAGCTTTTACATGATTCAGTTATGATGACACTTATCGAGTAAAACCACTTTGTCTTACGTGGAAATTCCCATAACTAAACAATAAAACATCCAAACTGACATCAAGGGTTTGCTCCTCAGATTTTGGGGATGTGTTGTGATAGTTGATGATGTGTCAAAAATTGATGAGATAGGAGCCTAATCACCCTCCTTGTTGAGTGTTATTACCAGAAATTGTCTCTACTGATACTGTTGGAAATATGATGCAGAGTGTTGTCCTTGATGGCAACCCACTAAATGAAGATGAAGACATGCGACTGTTGACATGTGTTGTCCTTGATGGCAATCCACCTGATGAAGTTATTCTTGACTTGATAGACTTGGTAAATGATGTAAATCTGATGTTTGTTGACAATATGATGCTGAGTGTTGTCCTTGAAAAGCAACCCACTTGATGAAGATGATGACAACTTACTTGATGAAGTTGTGCTTGAAAGAATATGTTCCTGATGAAGAAAATATGATGTTTCTACAGTGTGTACAGAAGGCAATGAAGAAAGGAATTCAGAATGTGCTCAAAATATGATGAAAAGAGTATGTCTCTTTGTATATGCGGATTGGCCTAGGGGAAGTCGCGTATGCACGCGGAAAATAACGTTCCAAGTCGCGTATGGGCAAAAGCGCTCAAAAAGTGCAAAACCAAGGGTAACCACCATGGTATTGACCCATCGTATTGGGTAATGATCCGCCTAATTGACCCCGTCCAGGTAGTTTTGGGCTCGTGGTATTGGTTTGGCTCGTGGTATTGAAAAAGGGGCCCGTGGTATTGAAAAAGGATAAACCTATATAAGGAGAAGAAATTCATTGTGCAAATTATTAGTGTGGGTGCAAGATGTCTGAGCTTGAATGAATACTTCTCTCTGAAGTAGATCTGAATGGAAAGGGTTACACTTGAAGATAAATCTGAATGGATGATGCACCAATGATGAAGAAGGGGATCTAGATCTGAAATGCACTTGTATCTACTAGATCTGCTTATGGAAGGCCTAGATCTGTGATGAGGCGAACATCTAGGCGAACATCTGTTTGAAGTAAAAGGGTAGATCTGAACTGAATATCTGATCTGATGAAGTATGCTGCTCTGTAATCATTGAAGATCTATACGCTACTTCGCCACGGAGGAAGCGCGTATACACGCGGCTTCTCTGAAGTAAAAGCGCGTATGCGCAATAAAATATACACTGAGGTATACGCTGGTTTGTGTGGACGGAAGCGCATATATACGCGACATCAGTAAAGGGAAAGCGCGTATGCAAACTAGGGTTTGCTGAAGCAAGGGGTATGAAATATCTGATCTGTTCTGCTGTGTTTCTGCTATCTGATCTGTGTTGATATGTATCTGTTGATGATGTATGGTTGTGCTTAAAAGTATGGAAAGGGTTCGGTCTGGAAATATGATGAATTGTGGCTTGCAAGTTGTGTTCTATTGAAGTGGTTGGATCCAGTGTGAAAATTGATGAAACGTGGTCCAAGGTGGTGCTGAGGGTTGTAGCCTTCAGTCAGGGGGTTGTAGCTCCCTTCCAGGTGAGGCTGGTAAACGAGATCGGGGGGTCGTAGCTCCCTTCCGGGAGAGGCTGGTAAACGAGTCAGGGGGTCGTAGCTCCCTTCCAGGAGAGGCTGGTAAACGAGCGCAGGTGGGTGCCTGCGTGCTGGTCAAGTCTGCGCCAGCACATATGTTGTAAGATGTTTTCTCTATAATAAAATATTGAAGGCTGAGCAACTGCAGCGGTGGTTTTCTCCCGATTTGGGTTTCCACCTAAAATTCTGGTGTTCATGTGTGATGCTTTGTGTGATGATTTATTCTGTTCTTACTGCACATGTTTACTTCTTATTGAATATCTGATGAATAAATGAAGGAATGATTTAAGTGAAGAATTAATGACATAAATAGATATCTGTGTATACGCGAGTTTCGTAAAGGGTATCCGCGTATATACGCAAGTATGGTTCAGGAAAGTAGCGTATGCGTTTTAGAAGTAAGAAAAAGTGAAAGTTTTGAATATGCAGTAAATACTGATTCACCCCCCCCTCTCAGTATTTTTCCCAACAATTGGTATCAGAGCAAGGTCCTTGTGGAGAAGCTTGATCGCTTAAAGGAGATCCGTCGCAATGGGAAGTCAAGAAGGAGTAATGTCTATAAAGCCACCTCTATTCAATGGAAGCAATCTGATATTCTGGAAGGTACATACAAAAGCATATCTGCAAAGTCTTGGTGCAGATGTATGGGCAATCGTGGAAGAAGGTTATCAATACCCGGCAAGTATTCCTACTGATGCAGCAGAAAGAAAGAAGTATGAAACCAATGCCAAAGCAGTAAATGTTTTGATCGGAAGCATGTCTGAATCAGAATTTGCTAAAGTGATGCAGCTACATTCAGCAAAAGATATATGGGACAAAATCATTCTGAGCTATGAAGGAGATACAAAGGTAAAAAATGCAAAACTTCAAACTCTTAGAATTGAATATGAAAATTTGAAGATGCATAGTGATGAAAGTGTTGCCAGTTTCTTTCTTCGTCTAGATGATATTGTAAATCGAATGAGAAATTTGGGTGAAACCATGGCTGATACTACTCTGGTGGAAAAGGTCTTGAGATCTTTGACTTCAAAATTTGACTCTAAAGTTTCTGCTATTGAAGAAAGACAAGATTTGCAAACTCTTACTATTGTTCAATTACATGGTACTCTGACTGCTTTTGAAATGAGACAAGGAGGCCCTTCTCAAGTAAGAGAAGCTGCTTTTAAGGCATCTACAAAAGGAAAGGAAAAGGAAGTTGTCGAAGAATCCAGCTATATATCCGATGAAGAAGAAGCGAATTTCGTGAGAAAGCTCCAACTAGGTACTGGAAGATTCAAAGGTAAGCTTCCCTTCAAATGTTTTGAGTGTGGAAAAGTTGGTCATTATGTTGCTAAATGTCCTTATAGAGAAAAGCATGGTAAAGGGAAACAATTTGAGAAGAGAAAGAGTTATTATGCAAAAGAAGATGATGATGAAGTGTCCAGTGAAGATGAAGAAGATTTTGACCAAGATCTGAAAGTGCTCATGGCTAAGAAGCAAAAGAAGAAGGTTACTCAAGGAAAGGAGATACCTCAGAAATCATGTATAGCAAAAATTGAAGAAGATGAAACAGATTCCGACGAAGATCTACAGGCACTCATGGCAAAGAAGAAAAAGGAGAAGGCCACGTGTAATACTCTTCTTTGTGCAAACAATAGTAAAGATAGTGAAAGTAAAGTTGTGGATCTAGAATAAGCTCTCAAGATTAAAGTTGAAGAACTACAAAGTTCATATAATAATCAAGAAACTATCTACAAAGAGATGATCTCACAAATGAAAGATCAAATAGAAATGCTGAATGGACAGGTGGACAAGTATCAAAGGTTTCATACTTATGCATCCAATCGAATTAAAGATCTAGAAGCAGATCTTGAAAAATCAAGAAAGAAGAATGAAGGACTTGAAGCTGCTATCATCTTTCTGCAAGCAGAGCTAGAAGCATCAAGTAAGGAGAATGAGGAACCTCTACAATCCTTTGAAAAGGAAGGCCTTGAAGCAGAAATTATCTCTCTCAAAGAAGATCTGGAAAAATCAAATAAGAAGAATGAAGAGTTGGAACAAACATGTGAAGAAAACGAAAATTGGCTGAAAGAAGAGATCTTAAATCTGAAGGATCAAGTTGAATATGGAAGAAGAAAAGAAGAAAGCATGACAAAGCAATGTCAAGCCTTGGAGGTTGAGGTAAACATTCTCAAAGGTAAATTGGAAGAAAAGGTAAAACTGTTGAGGTTTCATGATAGTACTAATATCCTGGACAATATTCTGAGTAATCAAAGGTCTCCTGCTATCAAACATGGTCTTGGTTTCCATGAAACTGTTAAAGGATAATCTAGCTCACAAGGAATTGCCAAAAATTCAGAAGATCTCAATGCAAAACCTGATGTGTTGAAAGAAACAAAAGATCAACCAACAATCATGAATTCTCAAAAGAATTCATTCAAGAACGTTGAATGTTTTAAATGTTATAATTATGGGCATGTTGCAGCAAATTGCAGGAGCAGATCATTTCAGCCACAAACAAACAAATTCTACTCAGAAAGGTACTCTAGCTTCTTCAGGGGATATTGTTTTTCATGTAACAAGTATGGACATAAAGCAGCTGATTGTAAAAGGAGGAAGAATAGAAATACTCATTATGATTCTTATGTTTATTTCTCTGACCACATGAGATGTTATGCTTGTAATAAGTATGGACATGTAGAAAAAGAATGCAGGATGAACAGATCTGGGAAAGTGGACAATTTTCAGCACACTGTTGGAAAGCTCAAGCAAATTTGGAAAAAGAAGGAGGACCGATCAGAAACTTAGGGAATTCAGACCCTACTGCAGTCATCCACTTCTGAAAGCTTACTTCTCTGATTGACTGCAGGAATGATGTGGGATACATTATGAGATTTAGTAATGTATCGTCACAAGAGGAGCAATGCATGATGACTCTCATGGTTGATTTGATTATTCTGGTTATGTTTACTTCTGACAGCGCATCTGATGTAGAAAGGACAGGTACATGAGGTACAAGCTCAGGAAGAAATGAAGGAAGATGGAAATTTTCTATGCTTCACTTTCCATACGCAGGTTCCATTAACTAAATTCGCGTATACACGCGAGTTCCAGAAGACGCAGTCGCGTATACATTGATGATAAGAAAATTTATCTGATAGCTGATGATCTAAAGCAGAGGTCCAGGGGGAGCATCAGTCTGACTGCTGATGATTGCACTGTTAGCATCATTCTAGTTATACTCATGATAATGAAATGATGCATGGGTTCTTGTGTTGAAGATTATGGATGAAGCCTGGTTGCTTTATGATGAAGAGCATTCAGTGTTGAGATGAAAGTCTTATAGTTCAGATATGAGGACAGATCATGCAGAGATTGTGGTTGATGACTTGCTGTTGAAGGTGTCTCAGATTGCACAAGTTAAGGAAGAAGAATTGGTTTAGGGGGAGCAACAGGTTGAATACTAATGATTGCATTGTTGGCAATATGACTGCTTGTTCTTTGGTTTTTGTGATACTCATGCTCAAATGATGATGACTTGGTACATTGTTTATTATGATGAGATTTTGAGCCCTGGTTGTCTCTTGTACTCACACATGGATGAGTTGGATGTTATTTGATTCAGAAATAAATCATGCAGAGTGTGCTACTATAGTTGAGAGATATTTTGCCTACATATGTTACTTCATGTTAAATCTTGAAGGTCATGGTGATGTAGGATGGTGGTGGACCACATGAATGATTTCTTGACACTTATGGGAAGTTTTTGTTCTGATATGATAAACTTTCTTGGAAAGATTGTATTGATGCTGCAAAGAATCTGAAGGCCTGGTTACTAATGTGCCTTTGCTACAACCATTGGATGACGCTTGAAGACACAACTACACTGTTCTATCTTCTGTAGTCCAGGGAAAATTTCAAATGTCCCAGAAAGAAGCTAAACACTGTCTTTGCCTCACAGAGAATCAGATCTGGTTGAAATTTAGAAGATGGCTTGGGATACGCGGGTTTCCTGAAACACAGTCGCGTATACATGCGAGTTCCTGCACATAAAACCACGTATGTATGATTGCTGACAATTTTTGCTTGGAGTCAGCTCTTTTCAGCACAGCTGCAGTGCTGTTTGGTATCTCTGATACTGGATGCACAAACTAAGGGGGAGCCTTAGTCTTTTGGAAAGATTTCTTGGTTGCACAGATTCAGGGGGAGCATTGGCCTTGCTGAGTATAATGCATTGTTGGCATTATGTTGATTCTGAAATATGTTCTCTTTCTTGAGGACTTTCTGGTGTTGGTCTTAAAGTTATTTTTGTAGGTTGGTGTAAAGGTCTTGTTGAGACTCATGATGTAAATTTCTATATTCAGTCATGTAAGGACTTGTCAAATTTGTAAACCCACTTGGTTGGGTAGCTGAGTCAATTTTTGTAAACCCACTTGGTTGGGTAGCTGAGTTGAAATGTGTAAACCCACTTGGTTGGGTGCCAGGTCTTATATGTAAATCCACTTGGTTGGATATTTGATGTAAGTATCAGGATCTTTTGGTGATAGGATATCATGAGAGTCATGTGCTTCATTTAATAATTTGAACTCTCGGGGAGCTTGGTCACTTCAGTATACATCAGATCTGTAGAACGCTTCTTCTACATGAGGAGAAAAGGGGGAGAGTGTGTTGGTTTTGATTTGCTGGTTTTGTCCTTTGCCCTTGATGTCAAAGGGGGAGAGTGACATGGGTGTTTGAATGAAGATAATGATGTGCCCTTTTCCCTTGATGTCAAAGGGGGAGAGTGACATGGTGTTTGAATGATGCCAAAAATGGAAAGAGTGACATGGCAAAAAATGGAGAGAGTGACATGGTAAAAATGGGGAGAGTGACATGGTGTCATTGTATTCTTAATGTATCTATATGTTGTGGTAACCAAACACCATCATGGTTGCCATCAAGTCCAAAGGGGGAGATTGTTGGAAATATGATGCAGAGTGTTGTCCTTGATGGCAACCCAGCCTATTGAATGAAGATGAAGACATGTGTGGTTGACATGTGTTTATCCTTGATGGCAATACACGATGAAGTTATGTGACTTGATGGTTTTGTGTACAGAAGGCAATGAAGAAAGGAATTCAGAATGTGCTCAAAACATGATGAAAAGAGTATGTCTCTTTGTATACGCGGATTTGCCTAGGGGAAGTCGCGTATGCACGCGGAAAATAACGTGCCAAGTCGCGTATGGGCAAAAGCGCTCAAAAAGTGCAAAACCAAGGGTAACCACCATGGTATTGACCCATTGTATTGGGTAATGATCACTTCTAAAAGCACTTCTTTTCGTCTGGGTAGTTTTGGGCATATGGTATTGCTTTGGCCATTAGGTATTGAAAAGGGACTCATGGTATTAAAGGTAAACCTATAAGGAGAAGAACTTCATTGTGCAAATAATGAGTGTGGGTGCAAGATGTCTGAGCTTGAATGAATACTTCTCTCTGAAGTATATCTGAATGGAAAGGGTTACACTTGAATGATAAATCTGAATGTATGATGCACCAATGATGAAGAAGGGGATCTAGATCTGAATTGCTCTTGTATTTGCTAGATCTGATTATGGATGGCTTAGATCTGTGATGAGGCGAGCATCTAGGCGAACATCTGTCTGAAGCAAAAGGGTAGATCTGAACTGAATATCTGATCTGATGAAGTATGCTGCTCTGTAATGATTGAAGATCTATACGCTACTTCGCCGCGGAGGAAGCGCGTAAATACGCGACTTCAGCGAAGAGAAAGCGCGTATGCGCAATAAAATATACACTGCGGTATACGCTGGTTTGTATGGACGGAAGAGCGTATATACGCGACATAAGTGAAGGGAAAGCGCGTATGCAAACTAGGGCTTGCTGAAGCAAGGGGTATGAAATATCTGATCTGTTCTGCTGTGTTTCTGCTATCTGATCTATGTTGATATGTATCTGTTGATGATGTATGGTTGTGCTTAAAAGTATGGAAAGGGTTCGGTCTGGAAATATGATGAATTGTGGCCTGCAAGTTGTGTTCTATTGATGTGGTTGGATCCAGTGTGAAAATTGATGAAACGTGGTCCAAGGTGGTGCTGAGGGTTGTAGCCTTCAGTCAGGGGGTTGTAGCTCCCTTCCAGGTGAGGCTGGTAAACGAGATCGGGGGGTCGTGGCTCCCTTCCAGGAGAGGCTGGTAAACGAGTCAGGGGGTTGGAGCTCCCTTCCAGGAGAGGCTGGTAAACGAGCGCAGGTGGGTGCCTGCGTGCTGGTCAAGTCTGCGCAAGCACATATGTTGTAAGATGTTTTCTCTATAATAAAATATTGAAGGCTGAGCAACTGCAGCGGTGGTTTTCTCCCGACTTGGGTTTCCACCTAAAATCCTGGTGTTCATGTGTGATGCTTTGTGTGATGATTTATTATGTTCTTACTGCACATGTTTACTGCTTATTGAATATCTGATGAATAAATGAAGGAATGATTTAAGTGAAGAATTAATGACATAAATAGATATATGTGTATACGCGAGTTTCGTAAAGGGTATCCGCGTATATACGCAAGTCTGGTTCAGGAAAGTAGCGTATGCGTTTTAGAAGCAAGAAAAAGTGAAAGTTTTGAATATGCAGTAAATACTGATTCACCCCCCCCTCTCAGTATTTTTCCCAACAATTGGTATCGGAGCAGGTCCTTCTGCAGAAGCTTGATCGCTTGAAGGAGATCCGTCGCAATGGGAAGTCAAGAAGGAGTAATGTCTATAAAGCCACCTCTATTCAATGGAAGCAATCTGATATTCTGGAAAGTACGTACAAAAGCATATCTGCAAAGTCTTGGTGCAGATGTATGGGCAATCGTGGAAGAAGGTTATCAATACCCGGCAAGTATTCCTACTGATGCAGCTGAAAGAAAGAAATATGAAATCAATGCCAAAGCAGTGAATGTCTTATTGGGAAGCATGTCTGAATCAGAATTTGCTAAAGTGATGTAGCTACATTCGGCAAAAGACATATGGGACAAAATCATTCTAAGCTATGAAGGAGACACAAAGGTAAAAAGTGCAAAACTCCAAACTCTTAGAATTGAATATGAAAATTTGAAGATGCATAGTGATGAGAGTGTTGCAAGTTTCTTTCTTCGTCTGGATGATATTGTAAATCGAATGAGAAATTTGGGTGAAACCATAACTGATACTACTCTGGTGGAAAAGGTCTTAAGATCCTTGACTTCAAAATTTGACTCTAAAGTTTCAGCTATTGAAGAAAGGCAAGATCTGCAAACGCTTACTATTGATCAATTACATGGTACTCTGACTGCTTTTGAAATGAGACAAGGAGGTCCTTCTCAAATAAGAGAAGCTGCTTTTAAGGCATCTACAAAAGGAAAGGAAAAGGAAGTTGTCAAAGAATCCAGCTATATATCCGATGAAGAAGAAGCGAATTTCGTGAGAAAGCTCCAACTAGGTACTGGAAGATTCAAAGGTAAGCTTCCCTTCAAATGTTTTGAGTGTGGAAAAGTTGGTCATTATGCTGCTAAATGTCCTTATAGAGAAAAGCATGGTAAGGGGAAACAATTTGAGAAGAGAAAGAGTTATTATGCAAAAGAAGATGATGATGAAGTGTCCAGTGAAGATGAAGAAGATTCTGACCAAGATCTGAAAGTGCTCATGGCTAAGAAGCAAAAGAAGAAGGTTACTCGAGAAAAGGAGATACCTCAGAAATCATGTATAGCAAAAATTGAAGAAGATGAAACAGATTCTGACAAATATCTACAAGCACTCATGGCAAAGAAGAAAGAAAAAGGGAAGGCCACTTATAAAATATTACACATGTGTAGCAGAGGAACAATAAAGATAGTGAAAGTAAAGTTGTGGATCTAGAGAAGAGCTCTCAGATTAAAGAAGATGAACTTCTAGAAAGTTCATACAATAAGCAAGAAACTATCTATAAAGAGATGATCTCACAAATGAAAGATCAAATAGAAATGCTGAATGATCAGGTGGACAAGTATCAAAGGTTTCATACTTATGCATCCAATCGAATTAAAGATCTAGAAGCAGATCTTGAAAAATCAAGCAAGAAGAATGAAGGACTTGAAGCTGCTATCATATTTCTGCAAGCAGAGCTAGAAGCATCAAGTAAGGAAAATGAGGAACCTCTACAATCCTTTGAAAAGGAAGGCCTTGAAGCAGAAATCATCTCTCTCAAAGAAGATCTGGAAAAATCAAATAAGAAGAATGAAGAGCTGGAACAAACATGTGAAGAAAACGAAAATTGGCTGAAAGAAGAGATCCTAAATCTAAAGGATCAAGTTGAAGATGGAAGAAGAAAAGAAGAAAGCATGACAAAGCAATGTCAAGCCTTGGAGGTTGAGGTAAATATTCTCAAAGGTAAATTAGAAGAAAAGGTTAAACTTTTGAGGTTTCATGATAGTACTAATATCTTGGACAATATTCTGAGTAATCCAAGGTCTCCTGCTATCAAACTTGGTCTTGGTTTCCATGAAACTGTTAAAGGTGAATCTAGCTCACAAGGAAGTGCTAAAAATTCAGAGGATGTCAATGCAAAACCTGAAGTGTTGAAAGAAATAAAAGATCAACCAACAATCATGAATTCTCAAAAAAATTCATTCAAGAACGTTGAATGTTTTAAATGTCATAATTATGGGCATGTTGCAGAAAATTGCAGGAGCAGATCATTTCAGCCACAAACAAACAAATTCTACTCAGAAAGGTACTCTAGCTTCTTTAGGGGATATTGTTTTTCATGTAACAAGTATGGACATAAATCAGCTAATTTTAAATGGAGGAAGAATAGAAATACTCATTATGATTCTTATGATTATTTCTCTGGCCACATGAGATGTTATGCTTGTAATAAGTATGGACATGTAGAAAAGGAATGCAGGATGAACAGATCTGGGAAAGTGGATAACTTCCAGCACTCAAATAGAAAGTTCAAGCAAATTTGGAAAAAGAAGGAGGACGAATCAGAAACGTAGGGAATTCTGACCCTACTGCAGTCATCTGCTTCTGAAGCTTACTTCTCTGATTGACTGCAGGAATGATGTGAGATACATTATGAGATCTAGTAATGTATCGTCACAGGTGGAGCAATGTATGATGTCTCTCATGGTTGATTTGATTATTACGGTTATGTTTATACATTGAGTATCGATGTGGAAAGGGCCAGTCTGAGGTACAAGCTACGGGAAGAAATGAAGGAAGATGGAAATTTTCTATGCTTCACTTTCCATACGTGAGTTCCATTAACTAAGAGTCGCATTATACACGCGAGTTCGACACGATCGCGTATGCATTGATGATAGATTTATACGATAATTTGACTTTTAATGATGCAGGCAGAGGTCTAGGAAGAATGGGTCGGGTCTGTATATGCCACTTTAGCATCATTCTAGTTATATCATGATAATGAAATGATACATGGGTTCTTGTGTTGAACATTATGGATGAAGATTGGTTGCTTTATGATGAAGAGCATTCGTTGTTGAGATGAAAGTCTTATAATTCAGAGATGAGGACAGATCATGCAGAGATTGTTACTTGCTGTTGAAGGTGCTTCAGATTGCAAGCTAAGGAATAGCATTGGTTTAGGGGGGGAGCAGCAGGTTGAATACTAATGATTGCATTGTTGGCAATATGACTGCCTGTTCTTTGGTTTTTGTGATACTCATGCTCAAATAATGATGACTTGGTACATTGTTTATTATGATGAGATTTTGAGCCCTGGTTGTCTCTTGTACTCACACATGGATGAGTTGGATGTCATTTGATTCAGAAATAAATCATGCAGAGTGTGTTACTATAGTTGAGAGATCTTTTGCCTACATATGTTACTTCATGTTAAATCTTGAAGGTCATGGTGATGTAGGATGGTGATGGACCACATGAATGATTTCTTGAAACTTATGGGAAGTTGTTGTTCTGATATGATAAACTTTCTTGGAAAGATTGTATTGATGCTGCAAAGAATCTGAAGGCCTGGTTACTAATGTGCCTTTGCTACAACCATTGGATGACGCTTGAAGACACAACTACACTGTTCTATCTTCTGTAGTCCAGGGAAGCTTTCAAATGTCTCAGAAAGAAGCTGAACACTGTCTTTGCCTCACAGAGAATCAGATCTGGTTGAAATTTAGAAGATGGCTTGGGATACGCGGGTTTCCTGAAACACAGTCGCGTATACATGCGAGTTCCTGCACAGAAAACCACGTATGTATGATTGCTGACAATTTTTGCTTGGAGTGAGCTCTTTTCAGCACAACTGCAGTGCTGTTTGGTATCTCTGATACTGTTTGGTATCTCTGCTGGTGTTCCAGTTCTCATAATTATGTTTCTAATGTTTTGATGAAGATGCCTTGATGATTTGTTGGTGGAAGTTTTCAGGATGCACAAACTAAGGGGGAGCCTTAGTCTTTTGGAAAGATTGCTTGGTTGCATAGATTCAGGGGGAGCATTGGCCTTGCTGAGTATAATGCATTGTTGGCATTCTGAAATATGTTCTCTTTCTTGAGGACTTTCTGGTGTTGGTCTTAAAAGTTATTTTTGTAGGTTGGTGTAAAGGTCTTGTTGAGACTCATGATGTAAATTGCTATATTCAGTCATGTAAGGACTTGTCAAATTTGTAAACCCACTTGGTTGGGTAGCTGAGTCAATTTTTCTAAACCCACTTGGTTGGGTAGCTGAGTTGAAATGTGTAAACCCACTTGGTTGGGTACTTGAGTCTTATATGTAAATCCACTTGGTTGGATATTTGATGTAAGTATGAGTCTTTTGGTGATAGGAACTTCATAGAGTCATGTACTTCATTGAAAATATGTTTTCAGCATGAACTCAGGGGGAGCGTGGTCACTTCAGTATACATCAGATCTGCAGAACGCTTCTTCTACATGAGGAGAAAAGGGGGAGAGTGTGTTGGTTTTGATCTGCTGGTTTTGTCCTTTGCCCTTGATGTCAAAGGGGGAGAGTGACATAGTGTTTGAATGAAGATAATGATGTGCCCTTTGCCCTTGATGTCAAAGGGGGAGAGTAACATGGTGTTTGAATGATGCCAAAAATGGAGAGAGTGACATGGCAAAAATGGAGAGAGTGACATGGTGTCATTGTATTCTTAATGTATCTATCTAGTGTGGTAACCAAACACCATCGTGGTTGCCATCAAGTCCAAAGGGGGAGATTGTTGGAAATATGATGCAGAATGTTGTCCTTGATGGCAACCCACTAAATGAAGATGAAGACATGCGACTATTGACATGTGTTGTCCTTGATGAAATACATTTGATGAAGTTATGCTTGACTTGATGGACTTGTGTGTACGAGAAGGCAATGAAGAAAGGAATTTCAGATGTCTCAAATATGATGAAAAGAGTATGTCTCTTTATCTGTGGATGGCCTAGGGGAAGTCGCGTATGCCACCAACGAGAAATAACGTGCCAAGTCGCGTATGGGCTAAAGCGCCCATAAAGTGCAAAACCAGGGGTAACCACCATGGTATTGACCCATTGTATTGGGTAATGATTCGTCTAAATGACCCCGTCTAGGAATACCATCGGAAGTAATGTGGTTTTGGGCTCATGGTATTGAAAAAGGGGCTCATGGTATTGAAAAAAGGTAAACCTATATAAGGAGAAGAAATTCATTGTGCAAATAATGGATATGTGGGTGCAAGATGTATGAGCTTGAATGAATACTTCTCTCTGAAGTAGATCTGAATGGAAAGGGTTACACTTGAATGATAAATCTGAATGTATGATGCACCAATGATGAAGAAGGGGATCTAGATCTGAAATGTACTTGTATCTACTAGATCTACTTATGGAAGGCTTAGATACGTGATAGAGCGAGCATCTAAGTTTCTGTCTGTCGAAACAAAAGAGATGAATCACAGAGCGAATATCTGATACGGCGATGAAGTATATTGCTATGTAATGATTGAAGATCATACGCTACTTAGCCGTAGGAGGAAGCGCGTACATACATGACTTAATGAAGAGAGAAAAGGGCATTATGCGCAATAAAATATACAGCTTTGTGGTATCATGGTTTGTGTGGACGGAAGCGCGTATATGCGCGACATCAGTAAAGGGAAAGCGCGTATGCAAACTAGGGTTTGCTGAAGCAAGGGGTATGAAATATCTGATCTGTTCTGTTGTGTTTCTGCTATCTGATCTGTGTTGATATGTATCTGTTGGTGACGTATGTTTGTGCTTAAAAGTATGAAAAGGGTCCAGTGTGAAAATATGATGAAATGTGGCCTGCAAGTTGTGTCCTATTGAAGTTGTTGGATCCAGTGTGAAAATTGATGAAACGTGGTCCAAAGGGGTGCTGAGGGTTGTAGCCTTCTTGATGCGGAGGTCGTAAAGCTCCCTTCCGGAGAGGCAGTAACGAGATCGGGGGTCGTGCGCTCCCTTCCGGAGAGGGCGCGGTAAACGGAGTCGGGAGTTGGAGCTCCCTTCCGGGATGGTGTGAAACGAGCGCGGAGTGGGTGCTGCGTCTTTGGTCAGGAATCTGCTTGACCACATGTTGTGGCACATCATTTCTCTCTATAATAAAATATTGAAGTGAAGGCTGAGCAGCTGCGGCGGTGGTTTTCTCAGGCTTGGGTTTCCACCTCTTAGATACCACAGTGTCATATTGTGATGCTTGTGATGATTTATTAAATTCTTCTTTGCATCTTTTTTGCTTATTGAATATACGATGAATAAATGAAGGAATGATTGTAGTGAAGAATTAATGACATAAATAGATATCGTATCTGCAGGTTTCGTAAAGGGTATCCGCGTATATACGCAAGTCTGGTTCAGGAAAGTAGCGTATGCGTTTTAGAAGTAAGAAAAAGTGAAAGTTTTGAATATGCAGTAAATACTGATTCACCCCCCCCTCTCAGTATTTTTCCCAACACAGAGTGGGGGTGGTGTGCATGCCCACTCTGTTTCATAGCAATGTGCTGTACTTGGTGGTCTGGTTCGAAGTCTCTGTCAGGTTGATAGCGACCTAAGATGTTTCTTTGGAGTCCTTTCTGACTATAAGGCACTCTGTTTTGTCTTCTGAAGCAAGTAAGGTGACTGAAGGTCTTCTAGGATTCCATACCTCCATTATTTCTGTCCTGATAGTCTTTGGAATCTTTCTATCAGTGGAATGGCCTTTGGGAACTCGGGGAGGCATGAAAACTTCTGTCGGTGGGCGTACTGTTCTGAAAAATGTACTCCTAATGCTGAGAGAAGATATGGTTCGTTTCATGTGCTCTTTATCTTCAAAATGCATATTTTCCTTTGATTGTGGGATTAGGTCTCAAATATTTCAATTAACAAGCCCTAATCCTCTTAATATGTCTCTGTTGTTTCACTAGGCCATAGCTGTAATGGCCTCTCTGTGTTCCAAATCACAGTGACTACGATTATGACAAATAGAGTGAATTCATCACTCTATGTACCCTGCACAATAAAACAAACCAATTATAAAATCCAGGGTAGTGGTGGAAGAATGATTTTAGGCCTGGAGGAATGGTGGCGTGACTGTGGAAATTGTGACTATAGTGGAGGTGTCAGTATGCAGCTAGGCGGAGAAATGAAATAAACTTTAATATGGAACATTAAAGTTCAATGCAGGCAGATTTTAAAGGTAATGAGTGAGAATGCGATGAAATGGGCTGATATAGTGGGACCCAGCGCTAGCGGAGGGCGATTAACTATGGGCCATTAGATCACGGGAAACAGGCGGCTGTGATCTAATCGGAGGATCACAATAAAGAGGGACGGAGGATCATCGTGATTGCGAACGGAGTGAGGATGTGAGGGCCCTTAGATTAAATGTGAATCGATGGTGGGCATGTAATCGGAGGGATGATGAAAGGGATATGAAGGCGTGATGGGACTTGCGATGACCGTTTGATCTATTTCAATCAACGGCGGAAATCAACTCAAAGTCAACATACTATAACACCATCGCATCAGAACTTTGGGTTTTACAATGGAAAGCATGTCCCGCTCTGATTCGCCGATGCGATTGGTGCCTTGAAAAATAATGCTTGGTCTTAGCGCTCAGGCTTATGGAGGGGCAGTGGTTAGGGGGCTGGCCAAAAGGGGCTATGCCCATCATATATGAACGTGGGTCTTAGGCCTATTTTTAATGCATTTTAAGGCCAAAAGATGGTAACGATAGGGGAAACAAAAGGTTATAAAGCCAGATAAAGGATATTATAAGGCTTAAAAGGGGATCAGGAATGATTTTAAAGGGTTAATGAGGAATTAAGGGAGGGAACAAGGAGAGGAAAAAAAAGGCTTGATGGGGATGAAAATAAAGGAAAATGGAGGCCTTTGGGCATTTTCTTCGCAACAGAGAGGCTTTTAAACCAGAAATAGCAGTGAGGATTCATCAAAGGGCAAAGGCATACAAAGGCTTCAAGGATGATGTGCTTTTAAAGGAGATGCATTCCTTGAAGGCTCAAAAGATGATTTAGCCCCCTGTTTGCTTGTCAAAAAATTCATAGGGGGCTAACATTGGCTCCACATGGGGATGGCTTCTTCTTGAAGGAGTCAAGAATCCAGAAAATAATCTTTGGAAGTAGGCCAGATGCCTGGTGCTTGACACATATTTTCTTTTCTTCATCAACTACCACAAATCATGAAGACATCATATCAGCAGAAATTCTCTCAAACAACTACCTACCCAGACTAAAGTCCTAACATTTTTTCTTCTGGGTGCATTTGGACTAGCACACCCTTTACATCGTCAATTTTATTGAAAGCAGAAAACCAACTAATCTAGTTCTACCCTTATTACTCCGCGAGACTAGGTTAAACTATTGGCCTCACAGTTTCTCTACCTAAACTACATCTTCTAGGATTAAACTGTTTAGCAGACTTCTTCTCTACATTCTGAGACAAAAATTGAAAAACAGTCAAGCCAGGATCAGGCTTCCTGGCTTGCTGTGGACCATGGCATAAAGACAAAACTACTCATGGACTAAAAAATTTGTAGAAATTCAAAGCTACTAACTAAATGCTCACAGACTAAGCTTTATTGAGATTTTCCTACCTACCCTACTCTACCTGAAATATTTACAAGTCTAGCTTACAAACATTGTCTTCCAATTCAACCAGTCCATCAAGTGATCCCATGACTGGTCTTTCTTGCTCAACTCCTTGAGCAGGCTGGATAGGCAGGGCTACTCCCACTCTTTTTGTTTCACAATAACAGCTTTGAAAAATTTTCTTGCTATCTGCAACATGCTGTTCAAACAGACCTTTGATCCTTCTTCAAACGTTTGCAGGAAATAAACATAAGGATCATGAAATGATACCTGGTTGTGAATATTCGGTAGGTAGGCTTCGACCAGGATTTCTTCTCCTTCCACTGGATCAAGAAAAATAATCTCTTGAGAAAGAGTGTCTCCTTCATCTTCTAAACTGGAGGACTCATCGTATATTGTAGTTGTGACCTCTCGTGCCTCTGATGTATTCTGCTCCGATGTGTTGAGCCCCACGAGACTATGACTAATGATCAGAGGTGTAACAGAGTGAAAACTCAATGAATATTCATCTATCACCAAGCTTTCATAACATTCTTCATCAGTATCATATATAGGTCGGCTATCAGCAAACTCGATAGATGACTGAGCAAGAGTGTTTGCTCTATAGAAGATTTCAGAGGTGGACTGCGTGTTTAATATTCATTCCATCTCTTCTTTTGTCAACAGAGAGATTTCTTTTTTAGCATAGATAGAAGAACAACAGTCCTCTGATTCTTGTATTGGCTGATCTGGAGGCTGGATATCTTCTTGAGCCTCTTCTGTGGAATCTTCATTTGTGCTAGTAGGGGAGCCCTAAGGGGTTTCAGATGTTTCCTGATCTCTTTCTAATTTGGGAAATTCTTTTTGATCACGGTGCCACTCTTCTAGTGGAATCTGAGATGAATTACTAGTCAGAGGGGGGGCCTATATGTGTGTTGGTTCTACTTCTGCCTCAGATTCTGCATCTTCCATGTGGTCACTTGTTCCCTCAATGCAGCACTCCCTGTTAGCTTTTGCCCTCAAGCTTTTATTTTCTCTAATCAGCATGGTACGAGACAGAGGTAAGTGATCAGGTAGCTCCTGATCACTTTCCTCTTCATCTTCTACATATTCTTGAGTATCATACATGTCTTGCTCATTGTCTAGGTCTGGATTTTTCTCTTGCTCTGGAACATGCATGGGCTGCTCTAAATAATCATTATTTGCATTTAAATTAGCCATATGCATCTTCACTACTTCACCAAACATGATTACTATTCTGTTTAATTGATCTGCCAAAGCATCTAGCTTTGCATCTCTGTCCATGTCTGGATCCATGTTTCTTCAAAGAGGTCACTGCGTCTTTTCAACCAATTCAGGGTCTTCTACCGGTGGAGTCATTAGGTCTATTTGGGATTATAGAGTGTGGAGTTGCCAGGTGGATGAATTTGGATGTTTGCAACATGCTGCTATCCACCATCAACAATGAAATGCCAATATAAATGCATTGGTCTAAGTTGTTCCCCAACAGAGTTGCCATTATGTTGGTGACAACAATGGGACACAGACCAATGTTAGTAGTTATGCTCTCTCAGATTTTCCCCAGCGGAGTCGCCATTATGTTTGGGTTCCCATTTTTTGGCCAGATTTGCAAAACCAAAAGATGAGACAACATCATAACCAGTTTGGGGCCCTAGGATCTAGCCCTCCTGGACCCGGAGAGGGACTTCTCCAATAAAACAAAGAATGATATATCTTTGAAGCTCAAATCAAGATGTTAGGCTAGGTATGAAGCATAGAGGGAAAATGATTGGGTTGGTTATCGGGTTGGTCATGGATCATAGACTGAGAAGGTAATGGGAAGAAAGGAGCAGAGTAGTAGGACGTTCGGGCAAAAGAGGATGGGTCTAGGCCGTACCATCCATTGGGCTATGGAGTCATGAAAGGAGATTACTTGCAAAAAAATAAGCCAAGGCTTTCATAGGGCAAGTCATCTATACTAAAGGATCTTTGAGATAGATGATGGAGTGGAACATTAAGGATGAAAGGTGAAAACAAAGGGCAGATTTGAGATCAGACTAGAGTTCATCTAACTCCAGATCTACTTTAGCATACTCTCAAAGGGAAAACACATAATATTTAAACACAAAACCAAGCCTGAGATCATAAAAGTGCTTTTAACCTTCAATGCTTCGACACCAGCTCATTAGATCTTAGAAAGTCCAATATGTTGAACAAGGACCCCATTGGATAGGGCTTACACTAAATCATTGGTATCCCAAATCCTATAGCTTGAACCCAAACAAGAACAACCTAGCAGCAAACCCCGAATTCACACATCGGCTAGCAGTGAATAACAAACTGCTACACTGGTTAAACTACATGAATTTTCTCTTAGATTTCACTATCAGTAGAAAACAATAAAGGTAGGGAGAGCAGAAACATAGGGTACCATGCGTGGGAAAATCCTATGTTATATTTCTGATGCGTACCAGAAGAACCAATCAACAACACGAAAAAATGTAATAAAACAATGTAAAGAGAAAAACATCACCTATAGTAATAGACCAGGATCCTATGAAATTGGCATGATTAATTGATGAAAAACTAGTCACATATGCTGAGCTCAATGGTCGATTACAGTCTTAACTTTCTCCTCCCAGCCTACTACATTACAAACTACTCTGCTACTCTCTCCCAAAACTATTTCTAACAGTAAAAAATGAATCCTTACAACTACAACAATAATAACGCAATCCAACCCTTTGCAAAGTGTTCTCGGGGATTCTTATAGGAAAAATGGACAGCAGGAGTAGGTGATACACATTAAATCGATTCATTAGGATAGAGTGGGGGTGGTGTGCATTCCCACTCTGTTTCATAGCAATGTGTTGTACTTGGTGGTCTGGTTCGAAGTCTCTGTCAGGTTGATAGCGACCTAAGATGTTTCTTTGGAGTCCTTTTTGACTGTAAGGCACTCTGTTGTGTCTTCTGAAGCAAGTAACGTGACTGAAGGTATTATATGATTTCATATCTCCATTATTGTTGTCCTGACAGTCTTTGGAAGCTTTATGTCAGTGGAATGGCCTTTGGGAACTCAGGGAGGCATGAAAACTTTTGTCGGCGAGCATACTATTCTGAAAAATGTACTCCTAATGCTAAGAGCAGACATGGCTCGTTTCATGTGCTCTTTATCTTCAAACTGCGTCTTTTCCTTTGATTACAAGATTAGGTCTCAAATATTTCAATTAACAATCCTTAATCCTCTCTGTTGTTTCACTAGGCCATAGCTGTAATGGCCTCTCTGTGTTCCAAATCACAGTGACTACGATTGTGACAAATAGAGTGAATTCATCACTCTATGTACCCTTCACAATAAAACAAACCAATTATAAAATCCAGGGTAGTGGTGGAAGAATGCTTTTAGGCCTGGAGGAATGGTGGCGTGACTGTGGAAATTGCGACTATAGTGGAGGTGTCAGTATGGAGCTAGGCGGAGAAATGAAATAAACTTTAATATGGAACATTAAAGTTCAATGTAGGCGGATTTCAAAGGTAATGAGTGAGAATGCGATGAAATGGGCTGACATAGTGGGACCCGGCACTAGCGGAGGGCGATTAACTATGGGCCATTAGATCACGAGAAACAGCCGGTTGTGATCTAATCGGAGGATCACAATAAAGAGGGATGGAGGATGGCACAACTTAATCATCACGATTGCGAATGGAGCAAGGATGCGAGGGCCATTAGATTAAATGTGAATCGATGGTGGGCATGTAATCGGAGGGATGACGAAAGGGATATGCGGGCGTGATGGGACTTGCGATGACCGTTTGATCTATTTCAATCAACGGCGGAAATCAACTCAAAGTCGACATACTATAACACCATCGCATCAAAACTTTGGTTTTAAAATTAAAAGCATGTCCTGCTCCAATTCGCCGATGCGATTGGTGCCTTGAAAACTAATGCTTGGTCTTAGCGCTCGGGCTTATGGAGGGGAAGTGGTTAGGGGGCTGGCCAAAAGGGGCTAGGCCCATCATATATGAACGTGGGTCTTAGGCCTATTTTTAATGCATTTTAAGGCCAAAAGATGGTAACGATAGGGGAAAAAAAAGGTTCTAAAGCCAGATAAAGGATATTATAAGGCTTAAAAGGGGATCAGGAATGATTTTAAAGGGTTAATGAGGAATTAAGGGAGGGAACAAGGAGAGGAAAAAAAAGGCTTGATGGGGATGAAAATAAA